>CM053026.1:479449599-479531129 GCA_028564925.1 Lithobates sylvaticus | reverse complement strand
GTGCCGGAGAATGTGCGCTGCATTTCGACATTTCAGAATTTGCTGCATCACGGATGTTAATTCTCCATTACGAACACTAATTTACAAGACCGACAGCTTCCGGCTCGTTCCTTGGTTCAGATCATGCGTGTTTGTACTTTCGACTTTTGTGTGATGGATTTCTGTACTGACCATACGAAAATCAGACGTTGAGCCATTGTCTGCCATGTCCGGAACCTCTCCCTGCTGCTAATCCCTGTCAGACAGGTGACCAGTCCCTACACTACCACATGTGAAATGCGTGCCGAGCCTGGGAGCCAGGGCCTTAAATAGGCTCTGCCTGACCCAAGATGGTTGCCAGATTCACATGGGATATCCAATCGGATAACTTCCCCAGTGATCCAGGAAACGATAGAGGTATCAAGCTCCTCTTGACTTCACCTCCAAATGCAATGCTGCTGCGGTCAAGTGCCACCTACGGTGGAGAAAATAGGCTGCACCTGCCTATATATATCTCCATATATACAAATATTAATAGATACAAAAATATTATGAAGCAGCAAAAAAGACAGGCTGTGCTGATCACCCAAAGGGGAATAAAGGTCAGAACTGTGGGTAACACAGTTGATGTGCTAAATGTAGATTTAGCCAAAGCCTGGAATGTAAGAGATGAGAAATGGGACTCGTTTCCCCTTGGCATTTTAAAATGACAGTGGTGGGAAGAGTTACAATAGGTGTTATTATTAACCCATTTTTGAATTTGATATTTGCTCCTATGTACTGTTCCAAAGTTGTGTAAATTAAACACACTAAACAAAAAACAAGCTGCTTATTGCTAAAGAAAAATAATGTAATAATGCATAGATTTATGTTCAGTCACACTCTACGGGGGGTTCATAATAAATTATAAGCATATCTAACATATTCTCACTCACCATAATAATCAATTCAAAAAGAATGTAAGAAATGTTAAATATCTAGAAAATATTTCTCCATTGATAACAATGTAAGAAAGGGAATAGCAAAGAAATAGCACACATGCATGATTGAATGATATAAAAATAAAACAATTGAGAGACATAATCCACCTGCCTATAATACCAAGTTTTATAGTTTTCTTTGGGATAACAAATTATATTTTTAGAACATAAAGCCCCTTAATAGTGTCTGTAAACTTTGCACAACCTCTGTTTTGTTTCACATTCAGATGCAAGCTGTGTGGTCCACGCAGCTCTCTCCCCTACGCTGTGGCTTTATGTACCGTAACATATCAGCATTTTCCACTCTTAGTGAGAAAAAGGAACAAACAGATATTGATGTGTTAAAACTCATCCAACCAATTTAACTAATATTTATTGATTTTAACTACAGTAAGTAGGGAAAGTGTAAGGGATAATATACTTTTTTTTTTGCTTTCTTTAAACCCATTGGGCAGATTACCCCTTACTTTCTATCCCAAAGAAGGTTAAAGTGATTGTAAACCTCAGACATAAAATATGATCAGTATATATCTCTCCTGTGCTCAGATGTGGTGCTTGTGTATATGTGTGTGTATCACTCTCTCTCTCTCTTTTCTGCTTGCCCGAATGATGCATGTGATGCCAAAGGTCTTGTTGCCCTCACAGAACTTGTGGGCATCCTTACAAGCACTGAAAACAACAAAAGAAAGGGCGCACTGACTTAGTGCATTACCAACATAACCATTTTTATTGAATAAATAAAGGTAATCTACTTACAAACTCTTAAAAAACATAGGCATTAAAAATGATGCCAACAAGACCACCACAGTGCTCAGCCAGTGGTGTGGGAAGCCCTTGTAGCATCCAAAGGCTAATGTGTTTCAAGGGTCAAGCCCTCTTCGTCAGAGCCAAACTAGGTATGGATGATTTCACATCAGCCTTTAATTATTAAATATGAACTAAGCATATTTCTCTATAGTGTGTCACTTTTGTCTACTGCTTCATACCTCTGCTATCTGCATGAATCCCTTCTGACAAGTTACCCTGACTCCAGCAGAAAAAATGTTACAGGGAGGGATATCCAGCTGATTGATAGCCTCGGCTCTGTTTCTGTGTTAAGGAGTGTGTGTCTCTTCCATCCAATTAGCTCTCTCTACTGAGCTCTGCAGAGTTTAACTTCAGCTCTCCGCTCCCTTCTTTCTGAACTCTCAGACAACCTTATAAATTCAGCACTTCAAATGGCGATAGAGAAGAGAGGGCTGCAGCTAGACAGGTACAACTTATATAGGAGGATTTGTTTCATCTCTGTGTATCACCTGAGGCCTGTCACTTCACTGGGTATATGTAAGGGTTTACAACCACTTTAAGGAAGAATGAAGCCATGTGTAAGGCAGCAGATTTGCATCTGCAGTCAGGTGCTGGCTAGCTTTGCCTGTATAATCATGGCACATTCTCCAGCATCAGCTGCAGTAAGCCTGTTTATCCTCTAGTGCTCAGCACAGACACTGTGTCACCATCTCCTGAGTGCAGAACGAACAGAGATCACAGCTGAGAGCAAGGGATCTTGGAATATGTGGTCCAAGGAGCAAGGATTTTCACTAGAGCCATACTGTTGTGGACTACAAGTTCCAGCAAGCAGGGAGAAAGAGCTGGGCGAGGACATATGTAGCCAGGTCTGGGCAGGAGCCTTCCTTTTGGGACCATGGCCTTCAGCTGTGAGCAGGGACCCAGACAGTCGGAGGGATACCAACCGGCACTTCGGGCTAGGCGGTGTGGAGAGTCTCCAGCTGGTGTGTGAATGTATCTATCGTCACCAGTACCTGTCGGCTGAGTGACAGTCGGGAGGGGTCACTCTCATTGTCACTGATTCAGATCCTGCAGAATCCCAGATTTGTGAGGTGTGCAGCCAGGCACCCTCCTCTGGTTGCAAACTCTGCAGGAGTCCGTTCCGGGACATGCCATTCCCTTGAGCCTTGATGTCATCAGGATTGGTAAACAGGTAGAAGCCCACCCTCTGTGCACCCTACAAACACACTGCATGCAGACACCTTCATTCTTTTTTTACCTTAAAGCCTTAAAAGGAAACACTGCACCTGCCATTCTCAGTAACTGGACTCCATTTTACAGCCATTTCCTTGGGTCCTTGTTGAGCTAGCTGAAGACACTGGACATCTATCTCACCAGGACTTCTTCACTCTTCTCCTTCCCCCACTTATTGGACTCCGTGCACAATATTTGCACGCATTAAGGGGAACTCTTCTCAAAGATCAAGCATTGCATTTCCTATAACTTGTTGTTCTGTAACTGTGCCACCAGTTTGTTGGGCCTGTGGCATCAGGATTTAAAGGGAGCAGCCTGACTTAAAAAAGGGTCCTACTCTTCCCTTTTATACCTCGGGTCAAAGGTTCTATCAGGGTCTGCTGGCTACTATTTGTTTGTCGTATTGTAATTCTCTTTGCATTGCATATTTTCAAGAGTAAGAGTTTAACACTGAAAACGACTGCTTGTCTAGACATTCTTGTTTTTCTTTGCATGAAGAACCTTAAGTAAAATACTTGTTTATCTGCTGCAGTTTGGTGCCTTTATAATTGCATTATCTCTTTGAAATATGTCCGAACACAGAGTGTCAGAGGTGTCGGGAGGCTTGCATGGTCAGGGAAGCCTTTGGGGTCAGTCATCTTCCATTGGCCCTCACAGGGGTGGCTCTACACATTGAAAAGGAATGCAATAGGCACATAGAAGTCCTCTCATTTGCATTGTTTGTACTGGCATGGCCCAGTCAGACACCAACAACCTACAAGTTCATCTCCCTTTGTAAACTGACAGGCAGTTGCATAGCTATGACCAATTGCATAATCCTTTTGGTTTACTTCAGAAGAATAAAGGTTGTAATTGGTCCCACTGGACATCCACCAAGCTTTAGGCTCCTGCTTAGATTATAATTATAATTAATGGATAGTTTGGCTCTGTTTTTCACTCTCTTTCGTTTGCTGAGATTTCCCATTAATTATATTCTAGTAAGGCCTTGTGTCTGGGAAAGGATATAAAGAGAAATTTCCTTAAAAGTAACAAATGTTCGGTTCCTTCTATAAAGAACATGTAGTCAGCTGTGTTAGTGCAAGTTCTAGTCAATTAGAAGTGATGCAACAGTTGCAGCCAAGCCATTGCACTGGAAATATTATGCACACACTATTTTACATGTCATGTTGTAGAGTGGTGTGGATTTTCGATTTCTATATCATGGTTTTGAGGGGTCTGTCCCTGGTAAACATGTCCCCAACAGGTGCCCTGGCCTTAAATGTCCTTGTGTAATACAGAACATCTTTTCCTTTGTCCACCTTCACACCTGCAGCAGCCTATAAGAGAGCTCTCCTTGTGCTGATATGACCTGCTGCTTCTGGAACTAGCACTGTGATTGGATGTGGTGCTGTGCACTATGCAGGACTGCAGATCCCCAGTACCTATTATCCTTTTTTCTTTTTTTACCCTGGAAACATGCCATCCAAACAGGAAGGTGCCAGGTGCTGGTGCCAGGGGTTGCTCCTGCTGTCATGCATGAAAGTGGATGAGCACAGAGGATCTGTGGGATCGCAATAAAGTGTTCTGTCCCCCTTGCTGGAAGAGGATAGCCAGAGGAGGCATACAGTCTGACAGCATGTACTGAACAGCTGCAGGTACCCTCATCAGCTTTTGCAATCCTCTCTGCTATTCATATTGCCATATTCCTGTTAAATATGCTCCTATTAACCACCTTGCATTCATGCCTTGCTCTCTAGTGCTTCTGTGTGTACCGACTGGGCTCAGATATCTGTACATCATTGCAAAATGAAAGCAGAGACAAGCTATGACTGGGGAATTTCCATGTATTTTCAGTGCTTAGATAACATTATTTGTTGGTGTGTGTATAGGGGTGTAGCAGGGGTAAGATACCTGTACTTGGGAAGCACACTTTCCCCTAATTACTCCTGACCCCCATGCTCTGTGCTTTATGCACTCTGAATCTACACACTTTATGCCCTACTCACTAATGTCTCCTGCACTCTCTATGTCACACACGCCTGACCTCTTCATTCTGTGCACTACATTTTCTGGGCCCAGAGCACTGTGACATTTGACCACATCCACTATTTTCTGTGGTGCCTAGCTTTCCTTGCAGTGCCTAAATGGGGGCATTCGTCTACATATAAAATGTGCAGGTTGGTTCACAGGTCAAATCATGTTGCAGCAAAAAAAAAAACAGAACAGGCCCTTAGACATGGGTCTGTACTCACTGTAGCCAGAAACAGATCCTTCTAGATGCGTCTCCCTCCTAGTCAGCTCCACAGGACATCTGGGTTGCAGCTACCTCAATTCTGACCCTCAGATTGACCACCTGAGCCCACATGGCATCCATGGCATCCGGCACAGAGGAGGGGCAGCAACCCCATTCCTCCAGGACCCCGCGCACATGTTACCCCTAGGCATATATACAGTCACCCAGCATGCCCTGAGGCACCTGCTTCTTCCCATGGCCAGGGCTGTAACTATGCCTATGCTCTCATTTGTCAGGTTTCCTTCATTGTCCAATATGTCTTATCCTATTGGACCAGTGCGAAACAGGCAGACAACATGAGCAGCACCTGAGCACAATGAGCAGACCCTAGCAAAGGATCACTGCTCCCTGGTAGGCAGTGAACACTTAAATTTACCTGATACCCTCCCTGGTATGCAGGGAGACCCACAACTATGCTCTCTCTCTCTCTAGCACCTACCTAAGAGGGTGCTACATAGGGCTAAAAGCACATGTAAAGCTGGCCATACACTGGGAAAATTGTGTTAGAAGATGTATGTTCATTTGATTTTCAAATGGTTAATGGAGACTAATCGACATTCGTTTTGACTGTTTGGATGAGAAAATTCGAAGCCTGGGGATGGAAAATGTTTGTCATTTCTTAACTGACCAAATTATATACTACTTATTATGGTTCTCATTTGGGAAACATAACTTGTATTGTATCTGTATATTATTGTAAAAGATCCAAAATTAAATATTAAAATTCTTTACGTTGGTATTGCAATTGTTACGTACCTGGACGTAGAGCCTGACTTGTAGGAGAAGACCTCTCATACAGCGCTGGTTCACGGTCCACTGGAGTGGGAACAGTGGTCACGTGAGCACAGTGGGGTAGGAGTGCCTGGTTGTAGAGGGATGGAGTTGAGATCAACTAGGAAGTCCTCCGGAAGGTTCCGTATACAGATGGCAGGGTGTAAGTCTGTAGGTGGTGAAGCTGGATACGGCAGAACCAGGCAGCAGGTGGATAGGCAGATGGGAATCAGCAAGGCATGGTCAAACAGTCCGGTTGGCAACAGCAGATCAATCAGATGATAGGAGCAGGCAATGGTGGAGACTGTAGGCAGGCAGGAGTCGGTAACCAGAAGCAGATGAAGACAAGGTCAGGCAAGCCGGGTCGAGCAGGAGAAAGCAGAGTAGTCCAAAACAGAGCCGGGTCGATAACGGGAATCACAGGTTCAGATCAGGTTTCAGATGGCTGACAAGCAGGAAGCTGAGACAACACAGCACTGACTGAGTGTCACTGCTGGGCTTTTAAAGCCCGTTTTGGCGCCAATTGCGCTCTCGCGCATGCGCACATGCACACGCGCGCCGCCGCGTGCGCTAACGTGCACGCGCACGCTAACGTGCACGCGCGCGCCCGCCGCGCGCCCACGTGTGCACGAAGAGCCCGGAAACGCCTTGTAAGTCCATGACATTGCCCCCCCACAAGGGGCAGCCTCCGGATGCCCAGGCGACTTGCTTTTTCAGGGTGAGAAGTCATGTAGGTACGAACTAAACGTTTAGCATGTATGTTACTGTCCGGTTCCCAGGAATTACTTTCTGGGCCGTACCCTTTCCATTTGACCAAAAATTGTACTTGCCCGTGTCTTTTCCTACAATTGAGGATCGCCTCCACCTCATATTCCTGGTCACCATCCACTAGAACAGGTTCAGGCGGGCCGGTTCCTCTGTCAGGGAAGGGATTAGGCACAGCAGGTTTCAACAAGGACACGTGAAATACTGGGTGAACTTTAAGAGAGTCAGGCAAAGACAGTTCATAAGCAACTTCATTAATTTTCCTTTTGATAGGAAAAGGTCCCATAAATTTAGGTGCAAGCTTCTTAGAGGGACTAATCAGTTTAATGTTGTCTGTAGATAGCCATACCTGATCTCCCGTTTGCAGAACCAGCTCCCCCCTCCTTTTTTGGTCGAAGTTTTTCTTACTGTCCGCCTGGGCCTTGGACACGGCTTCTTGTAGTACCCGGTTGTTGCGGTTGAGGAATTCTATCGTCTCCTGGACTGCCGGAACTGGAGATTCTGAAACAAAATCTGGTAAAAAGGTTAGGTGAAAACCATAGTTGGAAAAGAAGGGGGATTGGTTAGTGGCTGAGTGACTGGTATTATTATAGGCGAATTCCGCTAAAGGCAGTAGGGAAACCCAATTGTCCTGTGAAAAAGAAGTAAAGCATCTGATGTACTGCTCGAGGGTTTGGTTGGTCCTCTCTGTCTGCCCGTTGGTTTGAGGGTGATAGGCCGAGGAGAGGGCCAGCTCGATCTTCAAGATTTCACAAAGTGCTTTCCAAAAGCGTGAGGTAAACTGCACCCCCCTGTCAGAGACTATATTTGCAGGTACTCCGTGTAGTCTGATGATCTCCTTGATGAACACACGGGCCGTTTCCGCAGTAGATGGGGTTCCCTTTAAGGGCACGAAGTGGGCCATTTTAGATAGGCGGTCCACAACCACGACAATGGCTGTGCACCCCTCAGAGCGGGGTAATTCGACTATAAAGTCCATAGCAATCATTTTCCAAGGTCTGTCCGGTACAGGTAGAGGTTTCAGCAAGCCCCAGGCTCGGTTCCTTGAAGTCTTGTTCCGTATGCAGACAGGACAGGAACTGACGTATCTCCCACAAAATTCCTTTAGGTTGGGCCACCAAAATGTACGTTGTACAAGTTCAAGAGTCTTCCGGACCCCAAAATGCCCTGCTAAAGGATGGTCATGAAGCAGTGTTAGTACCTTAACTCGAATACTCTCTGGAACAAAGATTTGACTTCCTTTCCATAGCAAGCCGTCTCGTGATGTCAAGGTGATTCCTGGGGGCCTTGGAGAGTGGGTAGAAGCTTCTTTGATTAGACATAAGAGGTCTGTTTGTAAAAGCAAGAAGTTACTTGTGGACAAAATCGTGTCAGGAACAGGTGAGTCCTTTGGATTGTCATGCATGCGTGACAGTGCGTCAGGTTTGATGTTCTTTGATCCAGGCCGATAAGTGATGTGGAAACAGAAGCGGGTTAAAAATAAGGCCCAACGAGCTTGTCGGGGTCTCAAGCGTTTGGCAGATCTCAGGTATTCTAAGTTTTTATGGTCGGTATATATTAATACCGGATGGACCACGCCCTCTAACAGATACCTCCACTCTTCCAATGCGGTTTTGATGGCCAGAAGTTCCCGATCCCCTACGTCATAATTTCTCTCAGCTGGAGATAACTTTCGAGAGAAGAATCCTACAGGGTGTATCAAGTCCTCCTTGCCCTGTCTTTGAGAAATGAGCGATCCCACCGCTACTTCGGATGCGTCTACTTCTAATAAAAAGGGCAGGGATGGATTAGGATGGCTGAGAATTGGGGCTGATGTAAAAAGTCTCTTAAGTTTCTCAAATGCATCCTGAGCCTCCGAACTCCAATGGAACCTGACGTGTTGTTGGGTCAATCGTGTAATAGGTGCGATGATGGCAGAGAATCCTTTGATAAACTTTCTATAAAAGTTTGCGAAGCCTATGAAACGCTGTATGCCTTTTTTATTTACTGGTGCGGGCCAGTCTAAAACGGCAGACACTTTTTGGGGATCCATCTTAATACCGGTTGAGGAGATTATTAAGCCCAAAAATTGAATCTCTCGTTGCTCAAACTCACACTTTTCTGCCTTTGCATACAGTCCATGTAGGCGAAGACGGTCAAGAACTCTGCAAACGTGTTCCCGGTGCTGGCTGAGTGATTCAGAAAAAAACAAAATATCGTCCAAATAAACAATTACAAAAACATCTAAGAAGTCCCTGAATATATCGTTAACAAGATGTTGAAAAGTGGCAGGTGCATTACATAGACCGAAGGGCATGACCAGGTATTCATAATGTCCGAACCGTGTTCGGAACGCCGTCTTCCACTCATGCCCAGCCCGGATGCGGACCAGATTGTAGGCCCCTCTTAGGTCAAGTTTTGTAAAAATAGTAGCAGACCTTAGTTTCTGGAATAATTCGGGTATTAGGGGCAGCGGGTAACGGTTCTTGACCGTGATTTTATTTAGTTCCCGATAGTCCACACACGGGCGGAGAGTCTGATCCTTCTTGGTCACAAAAAATATTCCAGCACCAGCTGGAGAGGTGGACGGGCGGATGAACCCCTTTTCCAGGTTTTCGTTGATGTAAACCTTTAATGCTTCCTGTTCTTTTTCTGATAAGGGGAAAATGCGCCCAAAGGGAATTTCGGCCCCGGGTAGAAGTTCAATTGGGCAATCGTATGATCGATGAGGTGGAAGAGAGTCTGCTCCCTTCTTGCTGAATACGTCAAGGAACCCCTGATACGGTTCGGGTACTGATTGACGTAAGTTCTGATCAATGTCCATGCAAAACAAGGTGACAGGTGATTGAGTAGATTCGTGTTGACAGTGTTCTTGGCAGTAGGGGGACAAGAACCTGATCTCTCTGGTAGTCCAATTGATGGAGGGATTATGGGCCTGAAGCCAGGGAATGCCCAGAATGATTGGGAACAACGGGGAAGAGATGACGTCAAGGATCAGGAGCTCCTTATGTTGGGAGGAAGAGGTGACAGGTAACGGAAAAGTCTCTTGGGTCACCTGCCCAGAGCTGATGCGAGAGCCATCGGCCAAGAAGACTGAAAGTCGGTGGGTCTTGTTCCGCAAGGGGATGTTGTGTTGGCTGACGAAGGCGGAGTCGATGAAGCAGCTGCATGCTCCGGAATCAATAATTGCCTTGACTGGAATTGTCCTTCCTTGAAGCTGTAATGAAAGAGGGAGAGCAATGTGGGTTGTGTTAGCAGATAATGCTGAAAGACTGGCAGGAACAGAGGAGGAGCACTTACGCATCTTGACTGGGCAATTGCGCACGTAATGTCCTGTTGCCCCACAGTACAGGCAGAGGTTCAGTTGATGGCGACGCGTGCGCTCTTCTGGGGTTAAGGTGGGTCGGATCAATCCCAACTGCATCGGCTCGGAGGTATCAGGCACCGAGCTGGTTGGTTGAAGTTTGGGTGGAGGTAGGTAGCGGGCAGCAGGAATTGGAGCCTTAGCAGTCACCCAAGTAGGGCGGTTATGTTGAAAAGACCGTTCAGTGCGACGTTCCCGAAGGCGGCGATCAATCTGGATTGTTAGGGTGATTAAAGCCTCAAGAGTATCAGGTATGCCTACCCGGGCCAGTTCATCTTTTAGTCCTTCTGATAGGCCCATGCGGAACTGATGCCGAAGAGCTGCATCATTCCATTGAGTGTCTTCACTCCAGCGTCTAAAGTCTGAGATGTATTCCTCGGCCGCCCGGCGACCCTGCTGGAGCGTGGTTAAGGTGGCTTCTGCTGTGGCTACCCGTTCAGGGTCTTCATAAAGCTGGGACATAGCTTCGAAGAAGGCCGTTAGTGACTGAATCGAAATAGAGTCCTCTTCGAGAAGTCGGTGTGCCCATATCTGTGGTTCTCCTAACAGCAGGGAGACCACAAAACCCCACTTTAGTGGCTTCAAGTGAAAAAGTCTGGGGTTGCAGGGCGAAATAAAGCTGACAAGCGCTGCGGAAGGCCCGGAATTTAGTTTGGTCCCCTGAAAACCTCTCAGGTATAGGGACCCTTGGTTCAGGTGGAAGCATAACGACAGAAGGAGAGGAAGCAGCCTGAGCAGGGGCGGCAACGGGACCAGGAGCCACGTGTACGGGGTTAATGATGTTCTGAACTTGACCCTCCAATCTGGTGTAACCGTCTTGTAAGGATTTTACGGCCTGGGTGAGGGCTGACAGGTGTGAGCAGATATCTGTCATGGGGGGGGTCTCTCCTGCAGGCTCAGTCATGGCTGTGTTGTACTGTTACGTACCTGGACGTAGAGCCTGACTTGTAAGAGAAGACCTCTCATACAGCGCTGGTTCACGGTCCACTGGAGTGGGAACAGTGGTCACGTGAGCACAGTGGGGTAGGAGTGCCTGGTTGTAGAGGGATGGAGTTGAGATCAACTAGGAAGTCCTCCGGAAGGTTCCGTATACAGATGCAGGGTGTAAGTCTGTAGGTGGTGAAGCTGGATACGGCAGAACCAGGCAGCAGGTGGATAGGCAGATGGGAATCAGCAAGGCAAGGTCAAACAGTCCGGTTGGCAACAGCAGATCAATCAGATGATAGGAGCAGGCAATGGCGGAGTCGGTAGGCAGGCAGGAGTCGGTAACCAGAAGCAGATGAAGACAAGGTCAGGCAAGCCAGGTCGAGCAGGAGAAGGTAGAGTAGTCCAAAACAGAGCCGGTCGATAACGGGAATCACAGGTTCAGATCAGGTTTCAGATGGCTGACAAGCAGGAAGCTGAGACAACACAGCACAGACTGAGTGTCACTGCTGGGCTTTTAAAGCCTGTTTTGGCGCCAATTGCGCTCTCGCGCATGCGCACATGCACACGCGCGCCGCCGCGCGCGCTAACGTGCACGCGCGCGCGCGCCCGCGCGCGCGCCGCGCGCCCGCGTGCACGCTAACGTACTAACGATTCGATTATCGTACGATTCTTCCTCGACAGTTTTCGTACGATATTCGGATCGTGTGTACGCGCGCGCCGTGTGCGCACGAAGAGCCCGGAAACGCCTGGTAAGTCCATGACACACATTAGTGGAACTCACAACACAGATCATGTCGTATCCTTTTCAGACTATGCCTCAAACCCAACACCTTTCTCTCTCACAACACAGATCATGTCGTATCCTTTTCAGACTATGCCTCAAACCCAACACCTTTCTCTCTACCACCATTCAGTAGTTTTTATAACACATCTGATTTCCTCCCTCTTGGATTTCCACCTGCTTTAACTGTCAGACATGCTCATTTCAGAACCCTTTATTGAACTTCTATTTTGCAACAAAATGTGAATCCCCCCCTGAAGTTCATGCATAATCACCGCTTGGAACACAGCATTCATTACAGCCAGGCACATTTTTTTAGTATAGCTCATCATGATTCATTTGGAAGCTCCTGCTATTTTCCTATCACTCCTGGAGGAGTAAGGCATCAATACCATGTTCCCCCAGGACAGGAAAAACACCATCTCGCCATCATATTCCAGTCCAACCACTGTACACGAAAAGAGAACATCTTATGCCCCATACACACGATTGGAAATTCCGCCAGCAAAAATCCGATGTGAGCTCTTGGTCGGAAATTCCGACCATGTGTATGCTCCATCGGACTTTTGCTGGCGGAATTCCCGACAGCAAAAGATTGAGAGCAGGTTCTCAATTTTTCAGTCGGAAAAAGTTCCGATCAGAAATTCCGATCGTCTGTACCAATTCCGACGCGCAAAATTCCTACGCATGCTTGGAAACAATTTGACGAATGAAATTCATTTTCTTGGCTCGTCGTAGTGTTGAACATCACCGCATTCTTGACGGTCGAAAGTTTAGAGAACTTTTGTGTGACTGTGTGTATGGAAGCCAAGCTTAAGTGGAATTCCGTCAGAAAAAACACCCAAGTTTTTTCCGACAGAAAACCAGCTTGTATGTACAGGGCATAACTCTTAAATCAGCAACTGATTATGTCAGTTGCTTTCTCCTTCACCTGAACATTCACCCTTTTTTCTAATTGGAGTATAACTTAACTACTCAATGAGAGGACAGGTTTTTGCTACTTTTAGGTCAAAGAGTCCATACATTCTATTAAAGGGTCCATACGATCTTTTAAAAAGTTAATGGACCCCTCTAAGGAATTCTTACAAATTAAAATGGCACAAAATGGGCTATGTTTCAATACATTTTTAAATAGTAAAGTATTTTCTGGCAACTGAAGCTCTGCCATTTGAAAGCTAATTGATAGAGGAAGATGCTTAGCATTGGGGTGAATTGAGGTTTAGTGTGGCCTTCTGTTCCACAAGGAAACATGGGTTGACTTTCAGATTAAAGCAGGTACTGTACATGCAATCACTACAAGATATCTACATTTCAGAAGTATTGCTAGCTTGGGTGGTTCTTAGGCCAATCTCACTACAGTGTTTAGAAATGGTATTGATACTTCTGTGCGGCATAAACCAGTTAGATATATCATGCAATTTTGGTTTCCAGATTATTTAATTTTTTTAATTAGCAGGTCAGTAATACAATATATGCCAGTATAATGAATGGGATGAAGTACAAGGTATAAGTAGGCAGCCTGTCCTTGGCTGCTCATGTAGGTGCAATTACAATTATAAAAGGCCAATGGGTTAAATGAGCAGCATTACGGTATGTTCCAAACTATTTCATTTACATCTTAATATAATAATAAAGTAAGTGGCACAGTGGTTTTATCAATCATATGCCTGATGGATTAATGGTACCGCTCTGGAAATTCTGATTCCACTCCAAGGCACATTACCGTAATTTATTCCACAGCTATATATCTTAATTATAAGTGGAGATATAAGTTTTATTTATCTCAGGAAATCAGACATTAGTTAAGCCACCATGCAAAGCAATTGATTCAATCAATATGGAATACAAATAAAATTGTATTTGCTTCATTGATAGGCACCATAAAACCCAGCTGATTTGCTTAGTAATTTACTGTAAGCTGTCTAAATGCTATACATCAACTGTAAGCCTATACTGATCCATAATTATATATATATTATAAATATTGAAGTATTAACAGGAACATGTATAAAAGGACATACATAAAAGACATACAATGTCTTGACTGCTGAGGCGCATAGGCCTTGGCATAAAGCCAAATATTTCAACAAAAAAGGAAAGAAGGGGAATACTGCGCTAATGCTTTAAGTGAACTAAAGCAGCCAGCACAGCAAAGGACAAAAATGTGTAGCAAAAATAAGAAAGGTATGTGCAGCGCTAATCTCCATGAGAAAAACCTGTATAGCTACAAGGTAATCCTATGTGTAAGCCAATCAATAAAGGTCAGTGTATCTTGCGTAATCAATATGTCAATGTAGAAACCACATAAATAGTATCATAAAAAAGTTATATATACACCTCATATTCATATATATACAAACATGTGATCTAAAGTGTTAATAACCTCAAACAGGAGATAATGGGTGAAAACAAAATGTGCATCAGACATACCCCAGATGATGCCTGTTCAGACAAACATCTTACGGTTTTACACTATGTGGAGCCTTTTTTCCTTTTTGGCTATACCATCTGAGTGTCACAAGGAAGACACTGTCCACTCTTTGATCTGAGACCACTGGTCCTTTCCAGTTGCCATAAGATTGAGCCGTAGGAAGTACGGTGGATTCATCTCCTATTGTGTCCAGGAAGAAGTGGTGTGGAGGCTCCATCTCATTGGTGTGCATACACCTTTTGCCTTGTTGACTCATTGAGCATAAGCCTTATTGAGTCCACATGTTCTGGTAAGACTTTTCAGAGCTGGTGTTGGGTTACTCCTTTGCACTTGTGATTCCTGTTGCTCGCATTTGGGACTTACCTACCATGCTTTTTGGATCACATATAAGAATATTTGTTTTTTCACTTTGTGGATTGAATTAGACTATTTTTTCCTTTGTGCTTTTGCACTTTTTGTTTTCACCCATTATCTCCTGTTTTAGGATATTAATTCCTTTAGATCACATGTTTGTATATGTATGAATATGAGATATATATAACTGTTTGCATGATACTGTTTATGTGGTTTCTACATGGACACATTGATTACACAAGATAAACTGACCTTTATTGATTGGTTTACACATATGATGAATGTTTGAATATTTTCTCACTGAGATTAGCGCTACACATACCTTTTATAATAACTATTGACACAACAACAACCCCCCCATATAAGAAATGACACTTACAGCCATTAAGTTGGAAAAGGGGCAAGGCCACAGCTTTATTTCATTTTCCAACACAGAACATGTAAACACTTTAAAACAGTGCCAGTCAAAGTTGTACTATGAGCATGCTTTAACATTAACAAGTCAAATTCCAAAGGGGGGCTGTCCTTACCAAAAGTGCTGGACAGACAGCCTAATTCTAATTTTCCATTAAGGGCATAGCCCATTTACAGCAACTTTGAATTCTGGCAAGGTCAACAAAATGCTGCTGAAGCTGTGACAAGCCATCCAAAAAGGGGCGGGAGAGTGGTCAGATCTTCTAGCCACGTGCTCTTCAAAAAAGGCCCAGAATTCCCTGGGGGCCCTAACTTTTACTAAGCTCAGGCCCAACCCCATCACCCTGCACTTCCACCAATCCTCTTTGGCCACTTCTATACTGTATACTCCCAGCTCCTGGCCATGCCCCCATCAGTCAAGGCTCTCTTTCCCAAAGGGGATCAAGAGGCCTTCATGACTGCTGTGGTGTATAGGCCTAGGCATAAAGCCAGCTATTAACATAAGAAAAACCTCTTGCCCCCATATAAGAAACCACACTTACAACCGTTAAGTTGGAAAAAGGGCAAGGCCACAGCTTTATTTGATTTTTCAACACAGAACATGTAAACACTTTAAACCAGTGCCAGCCACAGTTGTTAACATTACCAGGTTAACATTACCAGGTCAAATTCCAAAGGGGGTCTGTCCTCACCATAAGGTCTGGACAGACAGCCGAATTCCAATTTCCCATCAAGGGCATAGTCAATTTATAGCAACTTTGCTGGCTAGGTCAAAAAAACACCACCCACATGTCAGTACTTAACTGACGAGTGCCCCACTGCAGCCAGTATCTGTTCCACACCATGCTAAAGACCAATGTTATGAATATTCAGGCCAATATTATTAAGGTGAACACCATCTGGTCTCAACAAATCACCATTTGCACCCTCCAAATCCTTGTTCCGGACTACGAACCTCCCAATTTGCCAAACAAACTTGGATATCTGGGCATTAACCTTCAGACGGAAACATTCCAAACATGGGCCCAAAGTAAGCACAGAACGATCTTGGACCAAATGAGAACTAAGTTGGTGAAGACCGCATAACAAGGAGCAATATCCTGTTTGATAGCAGAGATATGGTCCACAGAATATGTATAACCCCCAGCATGAAGGATCAAAATAATGGGTCCGGAAACATGTGAATGAAGACGTAAACACTCAGGGAGGACCTGCGACCAACGTAAACCATGAAGCCCACATCAACAGATTCTGGACATCATATGAAAAGCCCTATAGCTCCAAACTTCCGACCAACGAGAGGCCCAGTAAATACAGGAATCCCCAATGATTCAGATCATGGCCGGATGAAAGCCTGGAATCAAAACAACAAGTGTGGGCGAACATACAAAGAAAAGGGAGAGGATTCCCACCTACCCAAACGCTGAAGATTTCTATTAGAAAAATCCATGCCAGAAGCCGAGGTAGCAGCACCGATGCGGAAAGATTGCCTCGAAAATTCTTGAGAGGGAAGACCTAATTTGTCGAGGCAACAATGGAAAACCTGCAAAAATTGGAACCTACTCAGGGAGGAAGAATCAGCATGAACTAGAAAAATGGGGGATGGGGGGGGCATCTAAAGTGCGAGGCTAACGGGACCGGGCAAAAGGGTCCTGTACAAGAATGCAAAACTACACGTCTACCCTGCAATTGTCTGTTTTTGAGGTACGCAGAAATACTGACACACAGTATTTAGAAAAGGTCACGTCCTCGGTTCTGACACTGCCCACTGAGTATTTGGATGGCGAAACCAGCTCACTCCTACGAAAGGTCAAAAAAAAAACCAGGAGAAAGCCACCCGGAACAGTAGGGTCTCAAAAACAGAGAAACACAGTGACGACAACAAGGAAAGTATATTGGAGAGGTTATGGAGTGAAACCGGGCACTGCAAATTGGGGGACTGAGTGGCGCATCTCCAACCCTGCAACACCCGCCAAACAGGAAATTTCTTTGTGATGTCTTACCAACCGAGGAGCCTAAACCAAAAAGACAAGGCAGACATGGACAAACTGACCGTGGAGCCAGAAGAGCTAATTGAGTGCAACATCTCCTCCAGCAGCCAACATGAATGACCGTTGTATGACTGGAGAAAGGATAGCCAGATGTCCAAGTCATCACGCATTGACATAATGATAGTGGCAGCCAAGCCTTTCATAGTCCATGATAGGCATCTACAAAAGGCCCTCCCTATGGGGATGACCCGACAGGCAAAGACCAGATGACCTAACGGGGTCGCAAACAAATTGAAAAATACTGACAAAAAAATCATCAATTGAAGCCTCACTGTGCCCATCAAATGCAGCCACCATGCCTATCATATGCAGCCACCGTGCCCTTTATATGCAGTCACTTGTGCCCATCAAATGCAGCCACTTGCACCCATCATATGCAGCCACTTGTGCCCATCAAATGCAGCCACTTGTGCCCATCAAATGCAGCCACTTGTGCCCATCAAATGCAGCCACTTGTGCCCATCAAATGCAGCCACTTGTGCCCCATCATATGCAGCCACTTGTGCCCCATCATGTGGAGTGTCCTAAAGAACGATTTTAGGGACTTGGGAGCTAAATTGAGGAAAAAGACCTCCAAGGTAGTATTCTCAGGAATACTACCGGTACATCGAGCCACACCATAAAGGCAGAGGGAGATTAGGGAAGTAAACAAGTGGCTGAAGAGTTGGTGTAGTAAGGAGGGTTTTGGGTTCCTTGAGGACTGGGCCGACTTCTCAGTCGATAACCAGTGCTATAGAAGGGACGGACTGCACCCAAATGAGGAGGGTGCAGATCAGCTGGAAATGAATATGGCCAAAAAGTTTGAGTTTTTTTTAAACTAGGCGATGGGGAGGGGGGGGGGTCCAGAGGTTTGAGATAGTCAGCACGGAACATATTCCAGAGGGTTGTATTAGGGGCAATAGTGGTAGGTTGACCAAAGCACATAAACCCAAGGTAAGTATAGTCCTAGTTGCAATCTTGGAACACCCAATAAGAGGATAATATGCAACAGGTCTAAACTACGTGGCATGTTCACCAATGCCAGGAGCCTGGCGGACAAGATGGGTGAACTAGAGATACTGTTGTACGAGGAGGATTTGGATTTTAGGGGAATTTCAGAGACCTGGTTCAACAGCTCTCATGATTAACTGGCAACCATTCAAGGGTATACCCTTTATTGCAAGGATAGAGAGGGTAAAAAAGGGGGAGGGGTATGCCTATATATCAAGAATAATGTACAAGTGAATGTGGAGCCAGAAGAGCCTTTTTGGAGTAAAAACACACAGTAGGAAAACAAAGCTAGGCGTCTATTTTTTTTTTTTTTTTTAAAGGGTAAATTTATTAAAATTTGTTGCAATAAACAGAACTTTGTACAGTGCAATTCACATACGTTGTGCAGAAAGGTTATACATATTTTGTACATCAGTAATTATCCATTACTCATCATAACTGTACAGTATGCAAGGCACATATCATTCTTGTATCTATGTCGTATAATAAACCTTGTTGAACATATAAGTAACTGTCTCAACCTTACCATCCATTACTTTTTTTCTTATTTTATATATATATATATATATATATACACATACATATATATATATATATATATATATATATATATTTTTTTTTTTTTTTTTTTAAGTTTTAATTATTATTTTTAAACAATACTAACAGTCCCAACCCTTTTCCCCCCTCCCCCCTCCCCCCCATCCAAACGAAATCACTATGCATCTGGTACACGGTAGGTATATATGTGGTCATGGTCTTGCTGCAGCAGGTATCATACTATTATAAGTAGCACATATCGCCTGTCTCAGTGTCCGTCTGTTCCCCACGGAGAAGTTGGTGCATCTTTCAACCAGCTCGCCCATATTTTGTCAAACTTCTTTGGGCATCCTCTGGATGCGTATGTTAACTTATATAATGGTATCGCTTGGTTCACCATGTCTATCCAGTTCTGTAGTGTGAGAAGAGTCGGTTCCCTCCATCTAAGAGCTATAGCCTTCTTTGCGTAGCAAAAGAGGATTCTGAGGAGTTTTTTCTGAGAATCAGTTATCCCTTTCTCTTCCAGATCGCCTAATAAGCATCTGGCCGGGGAGTAGATATTAGGAATGTCCATAGTCTCCTCCAGGTAGTGGAGGATTGTTTTCCAGAATAGTATCACTTTAGGGCATAGCCACACCATATGGAAGAAATCTGCCTGTTCACTCCTACATCTAGGACACTCCGACGTGTCCCTTCTTCCCATTCTATGCAACCTGTGTGGGGTGTAATAGATCCTGTGTAGATAGTTAAACTGTAGTAACTTATCTCTGGCGGAGACCATTGCCGGTAACAGTGAGTCAAGGGCTTCAGTCCATGACTCCTCTGTCAAAGTTGGTATGTCATTTTTCCATTGTGCAGCCACTCTCCGCACACCCTCAGATGAGGGTGTTAGCAGGTTAAAATAGTACCTAGATATTAATTTAGAGTGATCTTCCTCCGCTATCAGTTTTTCCGTGCATGAAGGGAGAAGCGCCACTTCTCCTCCCCCATACTGTGCTCTTACTGCATGACGCAGTTGTAAGTATCGAAAGAAGAAAGCATTAGGTAGGTTGTATTCTGTCTTGAGATCTGCAAATGTTCTAACTACTCCGTCCCTAAATAGTTGGTGGGCATACTTAACACCAAATTCTGCCCAGCATTCCCCATCTGGTATTTTATATATCTCTTGTAATTGCGGATTACACCACAAGGGGGCGTTTGGAGATCTCATTAGGCTAGTACCCTTCATTTTGGCATTGCATATGTGGAATATCTTGTATGAGAGTTTTAATATCCCTGCTCCGGATATGGCCCGTTCCGATACACAACATTATTCAGAGCTTCGTAGGAATGTACCTGGGCCGCTTGGGTGGCAACCGAGGCATTCTCCATGTGGGGGAAGCCCCACCAGTGCACATACGTCAATTGGGCAGCTAGATAGTAACATTAGAGATTGGGTAGCGCCAGTCCACCCAATTTCACTGGTAGGTACAGTGTTTCCAGAGACACCCTGGCTGGTTTAGCTCCCCAAAGGAAGGGCAAAAGCAGTTTAGTGATTTCTGAAAATAGTTTTTTGGTTATGTATATCGGGGCGTGCCACAGCAGATATAGGAACCTAGGGAGATAAATCATCTTGTATATATTTACTCTACCGAGTAGGTTGAGGGGTAACTTGCCCCATACCTGAAGACTGTCCTTAAGACGTGCTATCAAAGGTAATAGATTATTTGCCGTGAATGTGTTCAGTGGAAGCTGTATCTCGACCCCCAGATATCGGAAACGAGATACCACTTGTAACGGGATCTCTGGGGGCAGAATAGGTGCATATGTAGAGCAGAACGGAAAGATCAACGACTTATTCCAATTTACTTTAAAGCCAGAATATGTCCCAAACCTGGATATTCTGTCCAGTGCTGCTGTCAAGGACCCTTTCGCTTCTGCTAGATACAAGAGCATGTCATCAGCGTAAAGTGATGTCTTTTCCTCCCTGTCATTTACCAAGCACCCTTTAATCTCTCCATCTACCCTCAGCAACGCTGCCAGGGGTTCGATGGCTAGGGCAAACAGCAGGGGCGATAAAGGGCACCCCTGTCTGGTGCCCCTAGCTATTTTAAACGGGTCAGTGATGGTGTTATTTACCCTTAATCGTGCTACCGGTTCTGCATATAATAGCTTCACCCAGGCTATGAACCTAGGACCAAACCCGAGCCGCCCAAGGACCGCAACCAGATATGGCCATTCAATAGAATCAAAAGCCTTGTGGGTGTCCAAGGACACCACAATCCTAGTGTCCGGGGTTGGGCCTGTAGTTTGTAGGATGGTAAAGAGACGTCTCAGGTTTATGGCCGTTGAGCGCGTCGGTATAAACCCCGTTTGGTCTGGATGAATAATTGACGCTATAACCTTATTTAGACGGGTGGCGAGGAGTTTGGCTAGGATCTTGGCATCCACATTAATTAAGGAAATGGGTCTGCATGATTCACACTGCTCATGGTCCTTGTGCGGCTTAGGGATCAGTACAATCAATGCTTCCCTAAGGGATTCTGGAAGTTTTCCCAGCTCCCTAGCTGTGTTATATACTGCAAGTAGTTTTGGTGTCAGGCTTTCTTTATAGGTGTTATACCATTCCACAGGATACCTATCTAAACCTGGTGTCTTGTTCGGTGTCAGTGAGCTAATGGCCCCTGCTACCTCCTCTGCGGATATTGCTAGTTCTAGTTCCTGTGCTGCCTCCCCTGACAACTCCAGAAGTGGGATATGGGCCAGGTATTCCTGTACCTCATCTTGCCCATAGGCCACTCTGGAGGAGTATAATTCAGAATAAAATGCAATGAATGCGTTCGCTATATCCGTTTGAGATGTGCACATATTGTTGTGTTTGTCAAATATGCGTGGGATAGATGCGGGTGGTTGTTGCGAATGGGCTAGGTAGGCCAATAGTCTACTGTTTTTGTTACCAAATTCAAACACACGTTGGGACTGGTATAGCAGCTTTTTTTGTGTTTTTTCCACTAGGACTAAGTCAAGTTGCCTAACATCCTCCCTCCATATCTTATAATTGTCTGCTGTGGGGCTTTTAATATATTCCACCTCTGCACCCGTGGCCTTTTGTTCAGAGTCCCTTAGTTTCCATTCCTGATCTGACCTGAGCTGTTTGATGAGCTCTCCTGTGGAGCCTCTAAGCATGGCCTTGAACGCGTCCCATGTGGTGCCTACTGGTACTTCCCCTCTATTCTCTATCCAGAATGTGTTAATGGATTTTTGCGTGGCTCTCTCAAAAATTTCCTCCTTGAGCCACAGGGGGCTCAGTCTCCATATATTAAACCCTTTCGGTCTATCCACATCTATAGAAATCATTAGTGGCGAGTGGTCTGAGACAGCCCTGGGGAGATATTGGACATCCACTACTTTAGGTAGCAGTTCAGTAGACACAAAGCACATATCTATCCTGGATAAGGTATTGAACGTGGCCGAATAACAGGAGTACGCTTTGGTGTTTGGATGTTTCCACCTCCACGCCTCCGTTAAATTGTACGGTTTCACACCAGCAGCCAATGGTGAACTGTCCATGGCCGCCATGCCAAATCTATCCATTGCGGGTGATAGCACCACGTTCAAGTCCCCTGCCATAATTATAGGTCCTTCTGCCACCCCAACAACCGTTGACATTAGGGTCTCCCACATCCCCAGCGCAAATGGAGGAGGCATGTATACTGCCACAAATGTATATGGTTTGCTGTTAATGATCATAATTAGAATCACATACCTCCCAAGTGGATCTATCTTGACCAGCTTGGTTGTGCATAATAACGTTTTATACACTAATATCGAGACTCCTCTCGCATAGTTAGAATATGTAGAATGGAATGCCCTGTTTACAAAAGCCTTATGTAGGGCAAGTGTTTTAGAGCCCACCAGATGTGTTTCTTGGAGAAAAACAATACTGGGTTTACATTTTTGTATGTGCTTAAATACCAGAGCTCTCTTAATCCTAGAATTGAGACCACGCACATTCCAGGATACTACTTTAAGAGCCTGCATGGTGAGAAAATAGAAGAATCTGTGCTGCGGGTTCCAGAGGCCTGGGCCTGTAAAGACCCCGGTCCCCCAGCCCCTTCCAAGGCATTCCATTCTGCACCACCCACACAGTTTGCAAATAAACAACAGAAAATTGCATACATTTTGCTGCACTCAGTACATTCCTTACCTGACCCTGTACCCTATACCCATCTTCCGTGATATTATTTAGATCATAACCATAAAACTGTGATCCACAACATAGGATCCCAACACCCCTTCCCCCCTCCCTGCCCGTAGCCCCAAACCACCCACGGACTTCGCCCCTAGGGGGGTAATTCCTCCAATTAAGCCGGATCGGGGGTGCAAGGGTGAGTATGTGGTAGTCAGTTGAGCAACTTACGAACCGCGCCAATCTATGCGTAACATCTTTAGGCTCTGTAGCTACCGAGATCTTCAAGGATGTTCATCAGTCCCCGTGGACAGTACTGCTATATGTATTCAGAGATGTCTGCATAGCGTTCTAATCTGTCATCCATATCTGTGCAGTAGGTTAAGGAGGATTCATTTTGCAGCACCCAGTGTTTCCAGCCACTGATTTGCATCTTTTGGAGAGGTAAAGAACAGGGTCTTTCCGCTGTGTACCACCCGCAGTCGTGCAGGATATAACATGCTGTATGGGAGGCTGCGTTCTCTCAGGCGCTGCTTTACACTTTGAAATGCTGCCCGCTGCTTCTGTGTCGCAGCTGAGAAATCCGGAAAGATGGTGATTCGCTGGTTCCCACACAGAAGATCTGGCATGGTGCGGGCCTTGCGTAGGATGATTTCTTTATCTCTAAAGTAGAGAAAACGTGCCAGCATGGGTCTGGGGTATCTGCCGGGTTGTGGAGCCCGCAGAGGGACTCTATGAGCCCGTTCGATGGCAAATAAATGGGAGAAGCTATCTGCTCCAAAGGTCTGTTGGAGCCAGGACAGCAGGAATTCCTCAGGTTTCTTACCCTCCGACCCTTCCGGGAAGCCCAGGAAGCGTAAGTTGTTCCTCCTGAGTCTATCTTCAATGTCCCCGAGTTTGGCTTCCTGGGACTTGTGGTCCGCCGCAACATCTCTCACCTGTATCATGAGCGGATTAAGATCATCCTCCACTGCTCCAATTCTTTGCTCTGCATTAGTGACCCGATGTCTGATTTTTTTGACATCATCCTTCAATATTGCAAAGTCCACTCTGATGGTCTCTATTTGAGTGGTCAGCGCTGCATGGCAGCTTTTAATGGTGTCCATGATTTGAGCTAAGGTCGGTTCGCTCCCCTGTGAACCAGAGCCTCCCTCCTCCACATCCGATGAAGGAGAGGGCAGGGGACCGGCTAATAGGTCAGATGGAACAATCCTGTCCGTGTCCCCCTCGGCCCACTGGCTCCCGTCCTTAGAAGGAGCTCCGCGCTGCGTGTCAGTCTGCTGGGTGCCATCTTGGCTGGCCTCGTGTGCATAGCGGGCCAGCCGGTCCGCGGGCGTGCTGCCGGCCTTCGGGCCGTATTTATTCACCATCTTCATGCGCCCGAAGTGTTCCGCAGCCGTCCCAGGTGTCCAGGGGTAAGATTAGTAGCCTTAGGCCGGGTAGGATTATAGAAGGATCTCAGCACGGTCCAGAGCTCACAGGAAAACGCTCCTCACATACCGGAAGTCGGACACGCATTGGCCTGGTTATACAGACATAATGATAGGGGCAGCCACGCCTTCATAGTCCATAATAGGCATCTACAAAAGGCCCTCCCTATGGGGATGACCCAACAGGCAAAGACCAGATGACCTAATGGGGTCGCAAACAAATTGAAAAATACTGACAAAAAAAATCATCAACTGAAGCCTCACTGTGCCCATCAAATGCAGCCATTGTGCCCATCAAATGCAGCCAGTGTGCCCATCAAATGCAGCCAGTGGGCCCATCAAATGCAGCCAGGGGGCCCATCAAATGCAGCCCGTGTGCCCATGAAATGCAGCCACTGTGCACATCATATGCAGCCACTGTGCACATGATATGCAGCCACCGTCCCTATCATATGCAACCACCATGCCTTTTATATGCAGCCACTTGTGCCCATCAAATGCAGCCACTTGCACCCATTATATACAGCCACTTGTGCCCACCAAATGCAGCCACTTGTGCCCATCAAATGCAGCCACTTGTGCCCATCAAATGCAGCCACTTGTGCCCATCAAATGCAGCCACTTGTGCCCCATCATATGCAGCCACTTGCGCCCCATCATATGTATCCACTTGTGCCCCATCATGTGGAGTGTCCTAAAGAACGATTTTAGGGACTTGGGAGCTAAATTGAGGAAAAGGACCTCCAAGGTAGTATTCTCAGGAACACTACCGGTACATCGAACCACACCAGAAAGGGGGATTAGGGAAGTAAACAAGTGGCTGAAGAGCTGGTGTAGTAAGGAGAGTTTTGGGTTCCTGGAGGACTGGGCCGACTTCTCAGTTGATAACCAGTACTATAGAAGGGATGGACTGCACCCAAATGAGGAGGGTGCAGATCAGCTGGAAATGAATATGGCCAAAAAGTTAGAGGGGTTTTTTAAACTAGGTGATGGGGGGGAGGGACCAGAGGTAGAGATAGTCAGCACGGAACATATTCCAGAGGGTAGTATTGGGGGCAATAGTGGTAGGTTGACCAAAGCACATTAACCCAAGGTAAGTATAGTAGCAAGTCCTAGTTGCAATCTTGGAACACCCAATAAGAGGATAATATGCGACTAAACTATGGGGCATGTTCACCAATGCCAGGAGCCTGGCGGACAAGATGGGTGAACTAAAGATATTGTTGTACGGGGAGGATTTGGATTTTGGGGGAATTTCAGAGACCTGGTTCAACAGCTCTCATGATTGACTGGCAACCATTCAAGGGTATACCCTTTATTGCAAGGATAGAGAGGGTAAAAAAGCGGGAGGGGTATGCCTATATATCAAGTGAGTGAATCTGAGAGATGACATCCCTAAGAGAGCTAGGGAGGAGGTGAAATCCTTATGGGTAGAGCCCCAAAGGGATGAAGCTAAGAAAATAATACTGGGAGTATATATAAATACAATAAAGTAACAAGTAATGAAATTAGAACCTATTAAAATACTGTAGCAGCGCTTAGTCATCAGAAAATAAAAACTTATATGATTATGGATAAATAAAATTATAAATATCCAAAAAGTATCACTAAAATGTGTATAGATCCATAAATAGATAAATAAATAAATCAATTAATAAATGCTTGCATCGGTGAGATAAATTGCAAGTTAATAATTCATTTATAACACAGTCCAGTGCTTATCCAAAGTGGGATGAGAGGGAGAAACACGTGGTGAAATGTGTTGGTGGATGGACTGATCAGATCACAGCACTCTGGATATAGAACTATCTGTTTCTCCCTCTCATCCCACTTTGGATAAGCACTGGACTGTGTTATAAATTAATTATTAACTTGCAGTTTATCTCACCGATGCAAGCATTTATTAATTGATTTATTTATTTATCTATTTATGGATCTATACACATTTTAGTGATACTTTTTGGATATTTATAATTTTATTTATCCATAATCATATCAGTTTTTATTTTCTGATGACTAAGCGCTGCTACAGTATTTTAATAGGTTCTAATTTCATTACTTGTTACTTTATTGTATTTATAAATGTCATTTCAATTTTACAAAACAGCAAGTAATCACCATCTGTTTGAGCGCAGAGAGGTGTTTGATTTAGGAGGGCCAGTATAACAAACATCCATTTTTAATACTGGGAGTATGCTATAGGCCCCCCTAACCTGAGGGAGGAAGGGGAGACAGATCTCCTATCACAATTTGGATTAGCAGCAAGGATGGGTAGTGTTATCATAATGGGGGATTTTAATTATCCAGACATAGACTGAGCGGAGGGAACCACGCATTCATCTAAGGCTCGCCAGTTCCTAAATGTCTTGCAGGACAATTGTATGGGTGAGATGGTAGACACACCGACTAGAAATAAAGCGTTACTGGATCTACTGATTACCAACAATACAGACCTGATCACGGATGTGGAAATACAGGGAAATTTAGGTAACAGCGATTGCAGGTCAATTGGCTTCAGTATAAATCACACAAATAGGAAACATAAGGGGAATACAAAGGCACTGATTTTTAAAAGAGCCAACTTCCCTAAACTACAAACCTTGCTAGAAGGTATAAATTTGGATAACATCTTAGGAACAAAAAACACGGAGGAGAGATGGGTTTGCTTTAAGAGCATATTAAATAAGGGCATTAGCCAATGCATCCCATTGGATAATAAATTTAAAAGAGCGAACAAAAGTCCTGGATGGCTTAACTCCAATGTAAAAATGCATATAAAAGCAAAGGAGAAGGCCTTCAAAAAATTAAAGGTTGAGAGATTGTCATCAGAAATCAGACTTTATAAAGAATGCAATAAGAAGTGTAAGGGTGCAATAAGGACAGCTAAGACAGAACATGAAAAGCATAGCGGAGGAGAGCAAAAAAAAACAAGAAATTCTTTACGTATGTAAACAGTAAAAAAAGTAGAACAGACCATATTGGCCCCATAAATAATGAGGAAGGACATCTGGTTACAAAGGATGGGGAGATGGCGAAGGTATTGAATTTATTCTTCTCCTCAGGCTTCATAAGGGAATCGAGGGGCTTCAGTAACCAAAACTGCGGTGTTTATCCTCATGACACATCACAGGAACCACCCCCATGGTTAACAGAGGACAGAATTAAAATTAGGACTTGGGAAACCTAACATTAATAAATCACCGAGACCAGATGGCTTTCACCCGAGGGTACTTAGGGAACTCAGTCAAGTAATTGCAGACCATTGTTCCTAATTTTTAATGACAGTCTACTGACTGGAATGGTACCAGCTGACTGGAGAAAAGCCAATGTAGCACCAATATTTCCAAAGGGCCCAAAATACATCCCTGGGAATTACAGACCAGTTAGCCTAACATCAATAGTATGTAAACTCTTGGAAGGGATGATAAGGGACTATATATAAGATTTTAGTAATGAGAACGGTATTAGCAGTAATCAGCATGGATTCATGAAGAATCATTCTTGCCAAACCAATCTATTAACCTTCTATGAGGAGGTGAGTTGCCATCTAGATAAAGGAAGGCCAGTAGACGTGGTGTATCTGGATTTTGCAAAAGCATTTGACACAGTTCCCCATAAACGTTTACTGTACAAAATAAGGTCCGTTGGCATGGACCATAGGGTGAGTACATGGATTGAAAACTGGCTACAAGGGCGAGTTCAGAGGGTGGTAACCTTCTATGAATGGAGGTGAGTTGCCATCTAGATAAATGAAGGTCCGAGGAGGGTAGACGTGGTGTATCTGGAGGACACCTTATTATGCCTAAGTGCCCGCCTCCTGGGTACCTGCATATAAATTCCGTTACGTCAATACATGTCATACATTACACAAACTTTTCTTTATTTCGACTCCTCCCTCCAACAAAAACATATATATTTTACATTTTCATGTTCTGATGGATTGGATTGTGTTATTGCATTCATCAGGAGAAGGTGGCTGATATTTAGTGGAATAAAATTTGGGGCGTGGTATGGCAAAATATCGCTCCATCCACCAGGATTCTGGAATTGAAAAACAAGAGCAAATCAAATTCTTATCCATAATATCTGCTAGTTGCTTATTACATTTATCTCCCTCCTTGGAACCCAGGAACTTAGTATTCCTGGCTTCTGCAATTTGATCAAACTATCAAAATAACCATCTATTAACCTTCTATGAGGAGGTGAGTTGCCATCTAGATAAAGGAAGGCCCGTAGACGTGGTGTATCTGGATTTTGCAAAAGCATTTGACACAGTTCCCCATAAACGTTTACTGTACAAAATAAGGTCCGTTGGCATGGACCATAGGGTGAGTACATGGATTGAAAACTGGCTACAAGGGCGAGTTCAAAGGGTGGTGATAAATGGTGAGTACTCGGAATGGTCAGGGGTGGGTAGTGGGGTTCCCCAGGGTTCTGTGCTTGGACCAATCGTGTTTAATTTGTTCATAAACGACCTGGAGGATGGGGTAAACAGTTCAATCTCTGTATTTGCGGACAATACTAAGCTAAGCAGGGCAATAACTTCTCCGCAGGATGTGAAAACCTTGCAAAAAGATCTGAACAAATTAATGGGGTGGGCAACTACATGGCAAATGAGGTTCAATGTAGAAAAAAATTAAAATAATGCATTTGGGTGGCAAAAATATGAATGCAATCTATACACTGGGGGGAGAACCTCTGGGGAAATCTAGTATGGAAAAGGACCTGGGGGTCCTAGTAGATGATAGGCTCAGCAATGGCATGCAATGCCAAGCTGCTGCTAACAAAGCAAACAGAATATTGGCATGCATTAAAAAGGGGTTTTAATTCCAGAGATAAAACGATAATTCTTCAGCTCTACAAGACTCTGGTCCGGCCGCACCTAGAGTATGCTGTCCAGTTCTGGACACCAGTCCTCAGGAAGGATGTACTGGAAATGGAGCGAGTACAAAGAAGGGCAACAAAGCTAATAAAGGGTCTGGAGAATATTAGTTATGAGGAAAGGTTGCGAGCACTGAACTTACTTTCTCTGGAGAAGAGATGCTTGAGAGGGGATATGATTTCATTGATTAAATACCGTACTGGTGACCCCACAATAGGGATAAAACTTTTTTGTGGAAGGGAGTTTAACAAGACTCGTGGCCACTCAAATTAGAAGAAAAGAGGTTTAACCTTAAACTACGTAGAGGGTTCTTTACTGTAAGAGCGGCAAGGATGTGGAATTCCCTTCCACAGGCGGTGGTCTCAGCAGGGGGTCATCGATAGTTTCAAGAAACTATTAGATAAGCACCTGAACGACCGCAACATACAGGGATATACAATGTAATACTGACATAGAATCACACACATAGGTTGGACTTGATGGACTTGTGTCTTTTTTCGATCTCACCTACTATGTAACATGGATAGATTCATGCTATGCATGAATCTATTCATTAGTCATAGAGGGGGTGGCTGGAGACAGGGGGCGGCGCCCATGCCCTTTAGTCAAACAGACCAGGGAGAGGAGTCTAACTATTTTATCACTGGGCAAACGAAAAACCTTTGCCACCGTGTCTATTTCTAGGCCCAAAAATTATGCCCAAAACAGGACCCTCAGTTTTGTCAGCTGACAGTGGAATGGCAAACCGCTCGCAGGTATCCTGCAAAACGGAAAGAAGCTGATGACACTGTCCACTGCCAGCCGGGCCTATGAACAAAAAGTCATCCAAGTAATGTTACAGCGAATGCAGACCAGCCAACTGGACAACCACCCATTCAAGGAAGCTACTGAAGAGGTCCAAGTAATAACACAAAATCACACAGCCCATGGGAAGGCACATGTCAAAAAAGCAGCTTCCTTGAACATAGCAGCCCAGCAGGTGAATGCATTCTGGGTGAACTTGGAGGAGGCGGAGGAGGACTCAATGTCCGCCTTAGCTAGCAAAACCGACTGGCCAGCAGACCTAATCAAGTGAAGTGCTTTGTCGATAGAGGCGTATTGGACCCTGGATACTTCTTAGGATAGGAAAGGTGGTGTTTGAGGTGGAATTTGTCTTCCTCCTTTTTGGGAACCACACCAAGGGTAGAAGCTCTAAGGTTGTGAAAAGGGGCAAAATAAAAAGGGCCCACCATATGCCCCAATTCCAACTCCTTACAGAGCTTCTCGGCCACAAAGTGTTTGGATTGAACAGCAGACTTTAAATTATTCGCCATGGTAGGCTCATCAGAATGTGTAAAGGGGATCCAGAAACCATGGTCCAACCTGTCCCTTAAGATCAAAGTTTCCCTATGAAGAGGGTATCGTTCTAGCCAGGGAAGCATCCCTAAGATGTTCACTGGCGTTCTCTGGCTTAGAAAAGGCTTGGCACCAGGTTTGGAAAGTGGCTGCTTACTCTTCCTAAAGCACCGAATGGCTGGGTGAGCACCCCTGCAAAGTAAGCATTCGTGCTTGAATCGGCACGTGGTGCAGGACCGCATTTAAGGCAGGGCAAAAGGGGAAGCTGCTCTGGGCCCCATCATTGTTGTGGGGCCCAAAGCAGCTGCCTCATACTTGCCAACTATCCCAGTTTAAATTCCCTCGCCCCTTGAAGTTTTAGTTCCGTGCTGTGTCCCGATATCTCAGTGTGAATTTCTGTTACTAATGCTGCCCAGCTCTGCCCTATTGCCATGTACAGATGACTCACCTGCAGACACTGTGTTTATATGTAAGTAACCTGCATTGATATGTAATTAGCAGAAGCATTAATATGTAAATAGCTGCGAACCGACACAATTGATATGTAAATAGAGGCAACATTCATATGTATATCATGCCCCCCTGAGGTCATATCCAATATCACTTCTGCTGAATGATGCCGACAGGGGAGGTAAAGGGGCCTGCTTGAAAGTCCTGTCTACAACTGTGCTCATTAAGCCTAACATCAGCCTGTTATGCAAAGATAAAAAAATTGGAGGTAGAACCCTTTTTCAAGATAACATGGTGCCATGAATTTTTGGTGCATGTGAATACGCACATCTCAGCAGATGTGTGAGGGTGTCATTAACAATTAATGGCACTGCTGTGGTGTCAGAAAAGCAATTTTGCATGCGTTCGACACACACAAATGTGAATCTCTCACTTACATTGGTGGTCAGTGTAAATCTTCTCATTTCATTGGGGCTGGTGTACAATCCTTTTATTCACACTAGTGGCCAGTGTGAAAGCCCCCCTTACACTGGTGGTTAGTGTAAATCTCTCCTTACATTGGTGGTTACTGTGAATGCTCCTATTACATTAGTGGTCAGTGTATATCCCCATTATATTAGTAGTCAGTTTAAATCTCTCCTTACATTGTTGGTTACTGTGAATGCGCCTATTACATTAGTAGTCAGTGTAAATCCCTATTAGTGGTCAGTGTAAATCCCCATTACATTAGTAGTCAGTGTAAATACCCATGTGTGGCCAGTGTAGAAACTCCTCTTTATATTAGTAATTGGTAAAAAAATACAAACTTGCATTTGTGGTCAGTTTTGAATCTTCCCTTACATTGGGGGTCAATGTAGACGCCCCCTTTAAATTGGTGGTGAGTGTAAATCCCCCCTTACATTGGTGGCCAGTGTAGAAATCCCTGTTTACTGGTTGTTGAATGTAAAAGCCCCCATCACATTGGTGGTCAGTGTAAATCCCCCCTAACATTGGTGGTTGGTGTAGAAGTGTCACCTTACATTGGTGGTCAGTACAAATCTCCTTGAGAATGGTTGTCAGTGTAAATTCCCCCTTACTTGAAGGTCAGTGTATATACCCCTTACACTGGTGGTCGGTGTAAATGCTCCTATTACATTGGTGTCAGTGTAGAAATCACGCTTTTTATTGGTGGGTGGCATAAAATCTCCTGTTACATGGTGGACAGTGCAAACCCCCCCTCACATTGGGGGTCATTGTAAATTCCCCATTACATTGTTGGCCAGTGTAGAATCCCCCACTATATACTTGCCAAAAATTTCCAGCTTAGCTCTACATGATTCAGAATTTGCCACAGTGTACTGCCTCCTAACTAATCCCATTCCCCCACCAATGCCACTGATCCCACGAACTCTCTAGCATTTTCACTGATCCTCCCACCCTCCCCCAGCATTACCACTGATCTCAGGAGTCCTAGGATCCCAAGGGGTTTCCTATCTATTGATTGGTCCCCTCACCTCCCCAGTCCATGGTGCACAGGCTGTAAGGAGATGATGTGCTGTAATCGTTAGCAACCAATCAGTGAGCAATAATGATGTGCACTAACCTCTTGCAACCAATTAATGAGCAGTAATAATGTGCAGTAACCTCTAGCAACCAATTAGTGAGTGGTAAGGATGTCCAGTAACCTCTGGCAACCAGTGAGCAGTATTGATGTACAGTAATCTCTAGCAACCAATCAACAAGCAGAAGTCATGTGCTGTAACCTCTATCAAATAATCAGTGAGCCATAATGTATGCTGTAACCTCTAGCAGCCAGTCAGTGAGCGGTAATGATACACTAACTTTTGGCAACCAATCGCAATCACTGCCTGATCTGATTCAGTAAAAAGATTTTGAGTCAAGCTGCTATCTATTGTATGTCTCAGAGCAGGTGGAGAGCGAAATTGCATGGAGGGGGGCCCTAGAAAATGTTTGCCCAGTTCCAATCAATATTAAAGACGGCCCTGACGTGGTGTACCACTTGCAGTTTCTCTCATTAAACAGCCAGCAGACACCTTTTTTGGGGACACCTGATGCTCCGGTGAGAGCACCGGCCAAGGACAACGGCTTATTGGGGCACATGAGTAACAACCACAGGCTTCTGTCCTGGCAATCAAAATGAAACTCTTTACGCATCGCCATTTTCTGATGAATCTGAGTATCATAGTGAAACCAATAATATAAAAGGAGTACTCAGCGCTGTCACGAAAATAAAAGAAATAAAATAAAAGAGAACAAAATAAAATAAAAGAACAAACTGCAAGCTGACACTCAAGGTCAATTCAAAATACCTCACATGAACATTTAAAATAGGATAGTGCAGCGCAAACAAATTATACAAAAAATAAATAGCAATCGGTCCCAGAAATTTATTTTTAAATCATTCTCACTGAAGTTTTTTCCCCAAGTACCCAGTCACTCCAATCAAGGTGATTTGGGTACTGCTTTCAGAAAATTAGGGCACCTGTTTGACAAGAAAGTTAAGACCTGGTGGGATATAGTATAATTTGAGCAGTATCTACTAGCCAAAATTATCCCTAGACGGTTACGGTGGGATCTACCCCCCAATGATGGTCTTTTCGATGAGGAATCAAATAAAGAATGGGGAGATTTCTTTGTGTGTAAGGGTTTTGAACTTCTTTGGTTGTTACTCTCCCGTAAGCAACGAAAAAAGAAATGGCTGGAAAGTCAGATCAAAGAAATTACTGACAGCATAGAAACCTTCAAGGATACCCCTGAATTTATTCAATTATCAGGAGAATTGAAGGTTAAATTAATTAAATGGGATAAGGAGATACAAGACAAAAAGAGGAAAAAGTTCTTAATAGACATTAATGACTTTGGTATGGAGCAGGTTTTTAAATGGCAAACATCCAATGTGATGCAACCAAATCCTGACCTAACCTCTATGGACACCACGGAAGTGGAATCAAGTTTCCCTTCCCAATTAATTTATAATCAGGAAGTATCATGGACTAATGGGAGCCAATTATATGATACACAAAATAGAAATGTCACCCCCAAACCTAGAGGAGGGGGTGCCCCTAATCTAAGAGGAAGGGGTCAGAGACAGAATCATACCCTCACTCAAGGCAGTTATGTGTACCATCCCGCCAATCATGTCGATACCACACGGAAACCGGCACCAACGAGGGGGAGAGGACAACAGAGAGGTACGGGAATTATCAAATTAGGGGTCCCCAGATACCCACTCATAATAATTATGCCCCTTTGCAAGATCATTGGAAAAGTCAACAAATTAACAATGATCATTTTTTAGGACAGGAGAGGATCCCCTGGAGGGGACCTCCACCGCATACTCCTACATGGGTGGGAGAATGGAGGGAGCATCAACCCCCCCCCCCCCCCCAAGGACCATTAGGAAACAATCAATCCAGCCTCAAAAGAAAAAACAGAGAGGATGAAGGGGGGGGAGGGGACGAGCCCAAAAGGCAAAGACCCCGCTAGGAGCAGGGATATTTAACCTGAGTGGAATACCACTAACTGACGATGAGACAAAAGTCCTAGACAAGGGTCTCAAATTTGCTCCAATTCGCAATTTTAATAAATTCCAGACCTATGTGAACGTTCACAAGTTTATTCGCACGTTGAACATGAAAAAATATTTTTTGTCTGACCCTATCCAGAGAAATTCTTCTCAGGCAGCTACTATACATTCCAATCTCAGGAATAAGTCTGTTTTTAATCCACCTTGTAATCACAACAGACATTTAGAGGTATTTAAAAATATGGTCTGTAGTGATTTAGAGAGTCTTAAGATCAAAAAAGTTAGGGATTCTCAACATATAAAAAGAGGCATCCTATCCCTTGAACAGAGGAATGATATAGTGATTCGTCCGGCAGATAAGGGTGGGGGGTTAGTAGTAATGAGCAAAGTTTATTATCAAGCAGAAAAGATGAGGTTATTGAATGATCAAGAAACGTATCAAGCACTTGATGGTGATCCTATGTTTACTGATAGAAAAAGGCAAGAATATGGGAATTTTGAACCACAAGGAAGCATCATACCTTGACCCTCTATATTGTAGGACTCCTATAATATACTTTTTGCTGAAATTACATAAAAATGCTAAACAGCCACCCGGACGACCAATCTTCAATGGAATAGATTCTGTTTTATCACGGTTAGGTCAATATCTGGACTTCTTTCTACAGCCTCTTGTTATAAAAATAAAAGCTTATTTACGTGATACTAAGCAGATAATCCAGATCCTGGATAAATTACATTGCTCTCCCACTATTATATTCATTACTGCAGATGTAGGATCGCTATACACCATCATAGACCATAATGCAGCAATTGCTTCAGTGAAATGGGCCCTGGCTGAAACAGACCTATCGGAAGAACATATCCAATTTTTATTGGAAGGTCTTGATTTCTGTTTACTCAACAACTATTTTTGGTTTGACCGTGACTATTTTTTACAAATATGCGGTTTTGCGATGGGCGCCCGTTTTGCTCCCAGTGTTTCTGTTTATGGCCCACTGGGAGGAAGAAGTAATTTTTCACGATCGCCCACCATAATTATCATGTTACAAACAGTATATTGATGACTTAGTGATGGTATGGGGCGGCAACATGTCTAGTCTACAGCTATTTATGGATAAACTAAACAGTAACGATAAGAATATTAAACTCACTTGGACTCTTGATCAACAGATCACCTTCCTTGACCTGGAAATTTTTAAAAAAGATAATAAATTTCAGACTAGGAACCATTTTAAATTGACTAATCGAAATGCTTACACCCCTCTTAATAGTTGCCATCATCGGTTATGGTTCTGTAATATCCTTAGGGGACAATTCATCCGTCTAAAAAATATTAGCTTAGCACTGGCCTATTCTTAAAGAGGAGGGCTCACAAAAAAAAAAAAATGTAAAAGTCAGCAGCTGCCTTTTACGGCAGCTGCTGACTTTTAATAATCGGACACTTACCTGTCCCGGGGTCCAGCGATGCGGGGGAACGAGACCCCCCTCGTTCCCCGCTCCGCTTGCTGCGCCGGCATTCTTAATGTGGGCACCCGGCTGTGGCTTCCGTGCGCCGTGATTCGACGCTCACTCATCTGGGACACATGACTGGTCCCAAATGACTGTGCAGCGCCTACGGGAAGTGATGTCATTGCCCGGGCAATGAAGGTGGCAGACTACGAGGGACCCCCTAGCAACAGGCATTTAGAGGTGAGTAAAACATTTTTTTTTTCCAATTCTTTTTTTTTCTTTTTTTTATGATTTTTGAGCCTAATTTTTGTTTTTGGTGGCAACACCACTTTAAGTATGATCGAGTACTTGGACCATCTCTTCCAGATCGTCCAGAATTCATCTATCGTAAGGCCCCCTCTGTGAGAGATTGTTTAGCACCAGGTGTGATCGACCCACCCAAAAGAGGAGAAAATAAGCTATTCAATTTTTTATCCGGTTTTTATGCATGTGGCAGATGTGCGACTTGCAAACACGCTAAAAACAATATTAAGAAACGGAAAGATTTTATTTCAAATACCACTGAGAAACAGTATTTGATCAAAGATCTCATCACATGCACCTCAGTAGGAGTTGTCTATATGTTAGAATGTGACTGCGGCCTACAATATGTGGGTCGCACATCAAGAGCATCACATGTGTGTGTTGGTGAGCATATCAGTAACATTAAACAAGGTATTAAAACGCATAGCGTGTCCAGACATTTTCGGAATTGTCACCAAAGAGACCCTAATGCCCCATACACACGGTCGGAAAATCCGACCACAAAATCCATCGGATTTTTTCCAACGGATTTTGTCCGACACTGGTGTTGCATACACACTGTCGGACAAAGTTCTCGGAAAATCTGATCATTCTGAACGTGGTGACGTTTGTTGCCTACGACGGGACTACGTAGAGGCTAGTAGCCAATATCTTTGGTCTTGTAATGTGATCTGAGCATGCGTGGCACTTTGTCTGTCGGAATTCGCTACACACGATCGGAAAAAGTCCGATAGGACTTTGTTGTCGGAAAATTTGAGAGCAGGAGATAAAACTTTGTCCGTCGGAAAATCAGACGGAAAAAGTCCAATGTAGCCTACACACGGTCAGAATTTCCGACAACATTGTCAGATAGGACATTTTCCGTCGGAAAATCCGACCGTGTGTACGGGGCATAAGTGTCTCAAGTTCTGGGGAATAGAAAAGGTCCCGAGACACTGGAGAGGAGGACACTATATTCGCCAACTTAGCCGTAGAGAATCTTTCTGGATCTATGAGACAAAAGTAATGGCACCTGCAGGGTTGAATGTGGATTTCGATCTCAATTGTTTTATTTCTAATAGATAATTTTTATAGGGATATTTTAAATTTTTTATATTTTTTTATTTTTATTTTTTATTCTTATATATTTTTTCATATATATATATATATCATTTTTATATTTGGAATTTCAGTCTCTTATTCTAAATATAATAACATTTTATATATTTATATATATTTTCTATAATTATTCTTTTATCTATTTTATGCGTGTTTTATATATATATATATATATATATTTATTATATATATATATATATATATATATATATATATATATATATTATATATGTATTTTTTCGCATGTATTATGGATGAGTTTTGGTATATGTATTTATGTATTTATTCTGTATTTTGGTTGAGGTATCCAACCTAATGATGATCGTGGGATGATGTCATTTTTTTTTTTAAATGAATTATCTTATTTTCAAAGAATTTCTACATTTCTAGTTTGGAGTGCCCCTTTAATTATAACAATCCAGAAAAACTGGAGGCTCGTTCAGTCCTGCGTTCTCTCAGCCGCCCGTCAATCTGAATGGCCAAGTTGATCAGAGTGTCCAAGGTCTGGGGCACCCCAACTCTGGCAAGTTCGTCTTTCAGAGCCTTGGAGAGTCCTAGGCGAAACTGGTGACGGAGGACCGCGTCGTTCCACTGTGTGTCCGCACGCCAACGCCTAAAGTCAGCTACATAGTCCTCTACGGGCCTTCGTCCCTGCTGGAGGGTGCGCAGAGTGGTCTCTGCGGTCACTGAGAGTTGGGGGTCCTCATAAAGTTGGGCCATAGCGTCAAAAAATGAAGCAAGGCTGGCCAATGCAGGGTCCTTCTGTTCCATTAGGCGGTAGGCCCAGGTCCGTGGATCTCCAGAAAGTAGGGAGATCACGAAGCCCACCTTGGTGGCTTCCAGGGAGAAGGTGCATGGCTGTAATGAGAAAAATAGTTCACAAGAATTGCGGAAGTCCCGAAAAAGGTTGCGGGCCCCCGAGAACTTCTCAGGGGTTGGGACCCGGGGTTCTGGGGGGAGCATTACCACCAACGGACCTGAACCTACCCCGGATGGGGGTGCTGGTGGAGGTGAGGGTCCCACGGGGCCGACCGGGTTGGATAGGGCCAGCACCCGTTCTTCCAACCGGGTGTATCCCTGCTGAAGGTTCTTTACCGCCTCGGTCAGTCCCGCCAGGTGTTGGCACAGTCCTTCCATGGGAGAGGCCCCCTGCTCAGACTCAGACATGGCTGTCTGCTACTGTCACGCCCCTGGTAGTGGTGAGTCTGATTAGCAGAGAAGGGCCTCCCTTGCGGCTCCCACTCGCCGGTCCCCTTGTGATGTGACAGTAGGACCAGGAGTCAGGAGGGGCACAGGTGCCTGGCAGGATTAGTAAGACCGGTACGAGAGATCCCTGGATGTTCTGGGGGGAGAAGAACTACAGCCTCTTGTTATAAAAATAAAAGCTTATTTACGTGATACTAAGCAGATAATCCAGATCCTGGATAAATTACATTGCTCTCCCACTATTATATTGATTACTGCAGATGTAGGATCGCTATACACCATCATAGACCATAATGCAGCAATTGCTTCAGTGAAATGGGCCCTGGCTGAAACAGACCTATCGGAAGAACATATCCAATTTTTATTGGAAGGTCTTGATTTCTGTTTACTCAACAACTATTTTTGGTTTGTCCGTGACTATTTTTTACAAATATGCGGTTTTGCGATGGGCGCCCGTTTTGCTCCCAGTGTTTCTGTTTATGGCCCACTGGGAGGAAGAAGTAATTTTTCACGATTGCCCACCATAATTATCATGTTACAAACAGTATATTGATGACTTAGTGATTGTATGGGACGGCGACATGTCTAGTCTACAGCTATTTATGGATAAACTAAACAGTAACGATAAGAATATTAAACTCACTTGGACTCTTGATCAACAGATCACCTTCCTTGACCTGGAAATTTTTAAAAAAGATAATACATTTCAGACTAGGAACCATTTTAAATTGACTAATCGAAATGCTTACACCCCTCTTAATAGTTGCCATCATCGGTTATGGCTCTGTAATATCCTTAGGGGACAATTCATCAGTCTAAAAAATATTAGCTTAGCACTGGCCTATTCTTAAAGAGGAGGGCTCACAAAATCAGACGGAAAAAGTCCAATGTAGCCTACACACGGTCAGAATTTCCGACAACATTGTCAGATAGGACATTTTCCATCGGAAAATCCGACCGTGTGTACGGGGCATAAGTGTCTCAAGTTCTGGGGAATAGAAAAGGTCCCGAGACACTGGAGAGGAGAACACTATATTCGCCAACTTAGCCATAGAGAATCTTTCTGGATCTATGAGACAAAAGTAATGGCACCTGCAGGGTTGAATGTGGATTTCGATATCAATTGTTTTATTTCTAATAGATAATTTTTATAGGGATATTTTAAATTTTTTATATTTTTTTATTTTTATTTTTTATTCTTATATATTTTTTCATATATATATATATCATTTTTATATTTGGAATTTCAGTCTCTTATTCTAAATATAATAACATTTTATATATTTATATATATTTTCTATAATTATTCTTTTATCTATTTTATGCGTGTTTTATATATATATATATATATATATATATATATATATATATATATATATATATATATATATATATATATATATATATATATATATATATTATATATATATATATATATATTATATATGTATTTTTTCACATGTATTATGGATGAGTTTTGGTATATGTATTTATGTATTTATTCTGTATTTTGGTTGAGGTATCCAACCTAATGATGATCGTGGGATGATGTCATTTTTTTTTTTTAAATGAATTATCTTAGGATCAGGGGAGTGTCAGAGACAGTCGGGGCAGAAGAACTAACTTTAACAGTTAACAAAAAAATGTTATATCATTATTGGCGAGACCAGAAGAAACAACTCTAGAGCTAGACAGAGTGCACCGTTCCCTAGGACCACGTAACACAGATCCAGATAAACCAAGAGATATCATTTGCCGTGTTCATTTTTTTAGAGACAAGGAGGAAATTATGAGGAAATCTAGAGAGAAGGGGAAGATTAAAGTCAAGGAGAACTCCATTCAATTATTACACGATTTGTGCCCATTTACATTGGAGAAGAGGAAGGCACTAAGGCCTTTACTTAAAATACTGCAAGATCGCAATATTGTTTATCGCTGGAATTTTCCCTTTCAATTGCAAATCAAAAAGGAGGGCAGGTGGTACAATCTACGCGACCCATCAGACATTCCGACAATACAATCTGCTATAGGACTACCAGATCTCCCACCAATAATCTGGCCCCAGACATACACATCATTTAGAAGGGCCGAACGTCGGGGGGGCGAGGCAACAAAACACCCAGATAATAGCAAAGATTAATCGGTTAATAAAAGCAAGGAAACAAGTATTACAAATAGAATGGCTCGGCTGGAGAGTTGTTGTTGGAGGGGCCCTGCTCTTATCATTTAATCATTTTTTTTTTTTTTTTTTTTTTTTTTACTTTAGCTTCCCATTTTTTCTCTTTCCCCCCCCCCCCATATGAGTCAATACTAAAATAGAAATAAAAACTCTAGAGCCGAAATACCCGTGCGATTACAAACCCTCGGAAATGAAAATATACAGAGTGACTTTTTTGCGACCTCATCACATGGGATATATGAGGGGTGGTATCAATCAGAGCCCGGGACATATGGTAGAAGGCTCAAGATCTATGATTCATAGCCTACAGTTTAAAGTTTTGAATATAGATGTGATCTTAGCGCAGACTAAATGTAGGTGTATATATGGTCTTTGTTTTTTTTTCTTTTTTTTCTTATTATTATTACACCTGGAGGTATATAGCTTTCGGTCTGTTCGAGGGGTATATGAGGGAGAGGGGGGGCGGAGGAGAGAGAGGGTTGAAGTCGGGGGAGACTGTTGTAGATGTATCCTAATATATAAATCTTCAACTGTATTATAAACGATTGATAGTCCGGATTCACTGCGGAGAGGTACCCTCCGCGCCCGCCAAGTTTTTCCCCCCTAATAGGTACCCTAGCCCTCTGGTAGGGCTAGGTGTTTTTCTTTTTTGGATAAAATCCAAAATTCTAGGGGACCGTTTTTTTTTTTTTTTTTTTTTCCCCCGAAGAATTATTAGTGAGCATTTCCCAGAATATTCTAGGGACCTGCGAGAGGGATCCTCTCAAAATCTGTTTGTGCGTGCTGTTTTTTTTTTTTTTTTTTTTTTTAATTTTCACCCCCTCTCCCCTTTGTTTCCTCCCTCTCCCCTTCGGTCTACCTTTCCTATATCATGGCAGTAAATCTACCCTCTCCAGTTGCGTTGAAGCTCTGTACCTATAATGCTAAAGGATTAAATAACAAATCAAAAAGAGGTCAAATTTTTTATAGTATGCATAAAGCAAAGGTAGATGTTATATTGCTTCAGGAGACTCATTTCCGCTCAGATAGCATTCCAGTGTGTTCACGCAAACATTACTCTCAATGGTTCCATAGTACTATGTCGGGCTCTAAAGCAAGAGGGGTATCCATTGCTTTCCATAAACATTTGCCGATACACTATTTGAATCATAAAGCGGATCCAAATGGTAGATATCTCTTCCTAAAAATCAAAATATGGAATAAAACTTTCACAATTGCAAATTTCTATATCCCAAACCAAGCCCAAACTACAACTATTTTGAGGTATCTTAACCTTCTAGCTGATTTTGCAGAAGGTACTGTTCTTGTAGGGGGAGATTTCAACCTTGCTCTAGATCCTACACTAGATACCTCAGCACAAAGATCAAACACTTCGTACCCTCGTTTGAGAGCACTTAAGAAAAAACTATTTGAACATAGGCTAATTGACATATGGCGGATCTTAAATCCTAATGACCGTAACTATACCTATTTTTCCTTAGCTCATAAAACATACAGCAGGTTAGATTACTTTTTAACAGGTCCTAACTTACTAGAATGGCACCCGCAGATGGAAATAGGATCATTTATTTGGTCCGACCATTCCCCAGTATTCTTAACAATAACCCCCCCCCAGACACAGGGGACAAATTGGTCCTGGCGCCTGAATGATAAACTTATGACAGATCAAATTTGTCATAGGGCAATTATAGCCGCAATTGAGAATTTTACTATAGACCACGAACAAGATGAAACCACACTCCCTATAAAATGGGAAGCTCTCAAAGCGGTTCTCCGGGGGGTGTTTATCCAACATGGCTCACGCCTCAAGAAAGAAAAGGCCAAAAACATTGAAATAACTCTGTCAAAACTCAGTTCACTAGAAACTCAACACAAAACTCACCCATCGGCAGAATTATTAGCGGACATAACACACACAAGGTCATCTTTACTACAGATTTATGACACATATCACAGTTCATACCAACAAAGACGAGCCTTGGGTAGGTACAGATACGAGAATAAATGTGGGAGACTTTTAGCAAATAAATTGCATCCACGACCTTCTCAAACTTTTATACCATGCATAAAAAAACCATCAGGGGAGCTTATATCAGACCCATTAACTCTCCAACAAATTTCTAAGGACTATTTTTCGGCTTTATATAACTTGCCTATATCATCCACTTTAGAAGAGAACGATATTGAAAGTTATGTACGAGAAAATGCAATACCAACAATAGATGATGCTAATAAGGTCGCTCTGGACTCACCTTTCTCACAAAAAGAACTATTAGACGTAATTACTAATATACCAACAGATAAAAGTCCTGGCCCGGATGGTTTCACCCCAAAATTTTATAAAACTTATAAAGAACAGCTATCCCCACTTATGCTTCAGGTATTTAATTCTATCTCCCTCAACAACCAATTCCCAATACAGTCCCTAGAATCGCATATAACTCTGATTCCAAAACCAGATAAGGATCCAAGATTATGCTCGAGCTATCGACCGATATCTTTGATTGGGGTGGATATAAAAATCTATGCTAAAATGATAGCGCTTCGTCTCCAACCTCTCCTGCCTGGTCTAGTACACACAGACCAGGCAGGATTTGTTCAAGAAAGAGAAGCACGTGACAATACGATTAAAACTTTTTTACTAATGGATTATGCCAAAACAGCTAAAATACCCGTATGCCTTTTCTCAGTCGATGCAGAAAAGGCATTCGACCGGGTAGGATGGCCCTTTCTCAAACAAGCATTAATACAAACAGGTTTGGGGACAAATTTATGTAATAAAATTATGGCGCTTTATACAAGCCCAGCGGCCAGGATAAAGATTAATGGATCACTGACATCAAGTTTTAGTATACAAAATGGCACACGCCAGGGATGTCCACTTTCCCCCCTACTGTATGTTTTAGTGATGGAATACTTGGCAACAGCAATTAGACAGAACCCACTCATAACCGGCATAAAAATTAAGCAAAAAGAAGTAAAGCTAGCCCTATTTGCTGATGATCTATTACTCTATGTTACTAACCCTCACACTACATTATCTCCTATAATATCTGAATTCCAGCGTTTCGGAAATTTGAGTAACTTTAAAGTAAACATCCAGAAATCAGAAATCCTTAATATATCACTTACATCAAAACAAGTTACAGCTATAAGAAACAACTTTTCGTTAAAAATCTGTTCATCAGCTTTGAAATATTTAGGTATTAAGATTCCCCCAGACCCATCTCACCTATATCTAATGAATTATATTCCTCTCCTGCAACGTACTTTACTAGATCTAAAAAAATATGACGCTAAACAACATTCATGGTTTGGGAGGATCAATATTCTAAAAATGGATATAATACCGCGCTTTTTATATCTTTTTCAAACTATCCCTGTGTCCATCCCTAGATCTTTCTTCTCAAATCTACAAACAGCTTTTTTTAAATTTATCTGGGGATATAAGAAACCTAGATTACACAAGAAACTATTATTAGCCCCAAAAAATAAAGGAGGAGTAGGAGCCCCTGATCTATACTATTACTACGCCTCGGCAGTTTTGACTAGACTAGTGAGCTGGTTCCATCATTCCAAAACTAAACAATGGGTATCAATAGAGGAAGGGCTGAACCAACTGGACCTCAAGGTGCTACCTTGGCTAGATTTATCTACCAGAGATATTGGTCGAGAGCTACAAAAAAATATGCCTCCCCTTACATCCCACTTATTGAAAATTTGGGCAAAAACAGTGGTACAGTTAGAACCGTCCTCTTTAGATGGACCAATGACCCCGCTATTTGGCAACCCTAACTTCCCGCCGGCAGTAAATCGTACACATTTTTTAATTTGGAACATCCTAGACTGGGTCAGATTCTCTATCAAGGAAGAATCCCTCCCTTACAAAACTTATTCCCCATGCAACAACCATCATGTATACAAAGGTTGGAATACTGGCAATTAATGTCATTTTGGTCCTCTATTTCATTTAATAGATCTTTATATAGAGAGCTAACCCAGGTTGAAAGTCTCCTGTTACAAGACTCCAAACCAAAACACGTTCTTTCAATGATATATAAAATGCTTATCACAAAACACTACTTTGAGCCACCGGAATTTATAAATAAGTGGGTGAAGGAGATTAATGTTCAAATTGAGGCTGAAGAATGGGAGAAGTCATTTAATTTAACCCACAGTTTATCAACAGCAGTCAAAGCACAGGAAACAAGCTATAAGCTTCTTTCAAGGTGGTACTGGAGTCCAGTAGCATTACAGCGTATATATCCAGATAAATCAGACATATGCTGGCGTTGCCATAGGGATAGGGGCTCACTACTCCATATATGGTGGGAATGCCCCCAAATCCATCGTTTCTGGGAAGAGGTTACACAAATGTATACTACAATTACAGGGGAGGTAATACTTAATACGCCTCAAGCTACTCTTCTCTCTATCTTACCAGGTACATATAAAAACATTAAAAAAAGCCTTCTTTGTCACTGGTTGACAGCAGCAAGACTGGTGATACCGAGGCACTGGCGCTCAACTCAATCCCCATTAATAACGGAATGGGCTATAGAAATGGACAATATAGAAAGATTAGAAAAACTCTTAGCATATGAATTAGACACACAGGAGGAATGTACGCGGATATGGGCCCCCTGGAGGATATATAGAGAAACATAGAGAAACTAGAAAATAGCTAGAGAATGAAATTAAATTGTATGATATGGTTCGCGGCAACAGTGGCTAGAGCCTTAGCGCAAAGAAGGAGAGAGGGGGGGTGACTGGGGGAGGGAGGAGGGAGCAGGGAGGGAGGGAATGTTTATGTGTAAGCTTGTGTTACCTTTTTTCCCCCCCTTCCCCTTTTTCTTTTTTTTTTGTGTGTGGGTTTATTATTTGTATTGTTATGTTTAGTGTGGTAATGTTAGTTATATGTAGTATTGTTAGGTATGTGTAAAGACATTTAAAAGAAACATGTTGGACCATTTAACCGACTCAACTTTTGAGTGATCATGTAACGGTTTAAAAATGTCTCAGTTTGTATAATTAATGTACAATAAAATAAGATTGAATTAAATGAATTATCTTATTTTCAAAGAATTTCTACATTTCTAGTGTGGAGTGCCCCTTTAATTATAACACATCCTGTATTCAACAGAGAGTTGTTAGGAAACCTTCATAGGTGCAAAGTTTTTTTCTTTTAAAACCCAAGTATTTTAGAGGTATTTGTCCATAATACTTGCGCCATGTTTATGAGTTACTGGTTTGGGTATGATTCATTTTTGCACTCCATACTCTGTATGTCATTCCACTTCTTAGCAGTGCTTACTGCACGGACTCTGGGGAGTTAAAACTTGCGATCTATGCAGAGATTGGACTGCTGTGTTGCAGGACCCGATTGGTCCACCAGCGGTTACTATGGCAGCATTTAGGTAGAGCGGGCCGTCTCCGTGTTACCCTGCCCCACGCTGAATAAATCCCGCCTTGGACGTAACGCGTACGGGGGTCAAGGAGCACGAGTGACGTCACCCGCGGCCATCTTGGTTGGATACACTCACAGCGCCAGCACTCGGATCAGAGTGCTTTTAAATGTGAGTGTTCCTTTGTTTACTTTTTGTGCAATAAATTTAATATTACATGCAGAGAGCATTAGATCGCTTCCTTTGTTTTTATACATGTTGGCTATTCTGGATATGGTGAATCTGTGCTGAGACGAGACCTGTGATTGCTGCATTATTACCATTACCACCGCTGCTGTTTACTGCTTTGTGACCTGTTTCAGGTCGAAGCAGGGAGGTGAGAGGCCATCCTACCTATGGTGAAGGGACCACTAACACCAAGCATTGTTTTACCTGAGCTTGAAATCACCTCACTGGAAGGAATAGTGTTTTTTCTGCACATGCACTTTCTTGGAACTTTTTAAAAATGTATTTCTGGGACTGATTGTTATTTATTTATTTATAATTTGTTTGCGCTGCACTATCCTATTTTAAATGTTCATAGTGAAACCAACACTGACCCCCATAAACTTTATAGGCACCCCAGATAAGATCCAGGTAACAAGAGATAGAAGGGCCTGACTCCGGAAACATCTCACAAAGCACCCCAGCATAAACACATGTAGCGGGGGTGTACCACTTTTAGAGAGGAGGCGGCTTCAGTCAGCAGAAGCAGAGGATAAGACTACCATTCCCACAATCCCCCTGGCTCCCGGGAGGTCGGATGTTTTCACCCCAGAGGCTGATGGGAGAGGTGATGTAAGGAGGGGGGAAGGCCCGCCTCTTCCTCTTCTGACGCGGGGACGAGAGAGAGAGGAGACACCTGTGCGGACCGTGACTGCTGAAGGCCTGAAGCCTGGGCCTTGCAGCAGACTGAGGGAGAACCTCGTACCTTACTGCCAGCCCGAGTGGCGCGGAGACTTTCGCCTGGCCGCCGTCGGTCGGAACGGAGACCGGAACGCAGGGGTTGTGACAAACGAGGCCGGACACAGCCAGTGGAGGCCCCAGAACCTAGGACGGTATCCGGAGTGGTGAGCGAGCGAAAGCTCATCCTATGCTGTTGCTTTACACTTTATGCCTATCAGACTGCCAAGGCTATTTACCTCAGAGAGCAGAAGATTGTTTCTTTCTTGTGGAATACAAATACATTGCTTAATCTTATATGTGCACCACCTCTACAGATCTTGTGCCGGTGAAGAATATTGTGTTCACTCAAGGACTGAGCTCCATTGTTAGGGATCAGGCCTGGTCCGTTAGGTAGTCACAATTAGATTGTTGCACCTCAGAGGTGCCTAGCAAACGGTCGCTACACGTGGCGCTCCGTTCCCCCCTCATTGCGGTTCAGTCATATATATATATATATGTATTACATACTGCAGGGACCTGCTTGTGTGTTGTAAGTAAACTGTTTGATGCATGTTACTACCTTTTCCACATTACAAGAAGTAAAGACAGTTATTCCAGTTAGCAGTTTGTCTGTGAGTTTGAGTCCATTACACTTAGAGCATAAGTGATTTCATGTGTGCATATTTAGATGTGAATTAACTGTGCCAGAGGGGGTAGAGCAGATTGCCGGGGGGTTGGTGGAGCTGTACTCAGGGACCCAAATCAAACTTGCGGCCCTCTTAAGTGAGGGTATCGCTACACACAGAAACCCTGTTTGTCACTGTGAACAGTAACGTCAACCCACCAAGATTTGTCCACAGTCTCCTGGTCGGGAGGCACCAGCATGAGCAATTTAAAAAATGTGCAACTCCATATCTGATCTTTAACATCAGCAGGCAGATGCACACCGGTCGGCGAAACCACCCACAAAAGGGCCTCCCACAGAGGTCCCCAAACCAGCCGCAGGCGTGGACACACCCATACGGGACAACACAGATTTGCCAACCTGCGAATATACGTTGTTCTGGTGGGCCCGATACAGCAGTGTCACTGGACCAACACCAATCATACTCACTGATGTGCGGAGGTGGAACCGGAGAAGGATGACCATCACAAGATCTGGGAGGCCTGGCCGCAGCAGCTCTGTCCATAGGTAGGACTGGCAAATGCCCATGACATGCATTTTCTACAGGAGCAGCAAAGAACGGTGATGCAGGAGGACGATGCAACGAGAGATCCAAAGGAGATGATCGAGTCACTGGCACTGATGAGCCCAGGTGGTGGTGAGCTGCAGATGAGCAGGAGTAGGAGCAACCCAAGTCCAAGGCAGGAGGACCCAGTGCAGGGGCAGCTGAACCAGCTAAACATGGTGCAGTGTGAAAATCCCACGCCTAGCTGGGGATTGTGCAAACAGTGGAAGGGGTTTAAAACTTGAGCCTGGTCACTGTGTACATGGTAACTCCTCTTCTAAAAGACATACAAATTCTTAGTTTTATTTTTTACAAATGGTTGTACTATTTTATTACACATGTTTTTCTGCACATAGCCGTCCTTAAAAAAGAACTTTAGTCAGTAGTCACACTAGTTTTTTATAATTATAACAAACATGCCTATACTTGCCTGCTCTGTGCAATTGTTTTACACAGAGCAGCCCCAATCCTCTTCTTCTGGGGTGCCCCCTCGGCACTCCAAGCCACTCCTCTTCATTGGGTGCCCCCACAAGAAAGCTCCCTTCCGAGTCCCGTTGCTGTGCATTTTGACACAGACAGCGGGACCCCCCCCCCCGCTCCTGTGTCACAGCTTTTGATTGACAGCAGCAGGAGGCAATGCACATCACATCACTCATGCACATCACTGGATCAGATCAGGTTTAGGTAAGAAAAAAAGGGGGGGGGGATGCAGCACAGAAGGTTTTTCATCTTAATGCATAGAATGCATTAAGGTGAAAAACCTTAAAGGGGTTGTAAAGGTTAGTTTTTTTTATTTTCTAAATAGGTTCCTTTAACCACTTTCAGACCGGACCATTTTGCTGGCTTTAAGACCAGACCACTTTTTGCGATTCGGCACTGCGTCGTTTTAACTGACATTTACGCGGTCATGCGACGTCGCTCCCAAACAAAATTGATGTCCTTTTTTTTCCCACAAATAGAGCTTTCTTTTGGTGGTATTTGATCGCCCCTGCGGTTTTTATTTTATGCACTATAAACAAAAAAAGAGACAATTTTGAAAAAAAAAAAAAACGCATTATTTTTTACTTTTTGCTATAATAAATATCCCCCAAAAATATATAAAAATAATGTTTTACCTCAGTTTAGGCGGATACGTATTCTTCTACATATTTTTGGTAAGAAAAATTGCAATAAGTGATTATTGATTGGTTTGCGCAGAAGTTATAGCGTTTACAATATATGGGATAGTTTTATAGCATTTTTATTAATAATTTTTTTAAACTAGTAATGTTTTATTATTGTTATTATATTTATTTTATTGTGACTGCGACATTATGGTAGACGCATCAGACATTTTTATTTTTGACACATTTTTGGGACCATTGTCATTTATACAGCAATCAGTGCTATTTAAATCGAAGGAAAAGGAAAGTGAACCAACAATGCACTAGCTTAAAGGAACCTATTTAGAAAATAAAAAATTAAGCTTTACAACCCCTTTAAGGCTTTACAACCACTTTAACTCACAGAGTGCAGGGTTGTGTAATGTACAGAATGCATGGGTTAGGAAAACATAATGCACAGATCATTAGACAGAGTACAGCAAAAAATACCTCCCTTCTCAAGCCAAAAGCCTCCCCTTAACAATGCATAGTCACCTCACTAATACAGATTCTCCCCACCCCAGGCTATAGGCTATATAGATAGATAGATAGATAGATAGATAGATAGATAGATAGATAGATAGATAGATAGATAGATAGATAGATAGATAGATAGATAGATAGATATGTATATATCTCGCAGTGCATTATGGGGCGCTCCGTGTGTGTCATTTTTTTTTATCAATGAATAAAAATGGAAAGTAAACGAACAGGAAAAAATCTAAATCCAATCATTATTTTGCGTGACCAGACCACCCCTTGGCTCTAGGTATACTTGCACACCGTTTTGGAAGGAACCTGGCAGGTAAGTTGTTCGAAACATCTTGGAAAACTAACCACAGATCTTCTGTGGATGTAGGCTACCTGAAATATTTTTGTCTCTGTAGCACTAAGGCCGGGTTCAGACTGCTGCGGTGCGGGAGATCGCATATGATTCGCACCGCACTGCAGTTCAAATCATATGCGATCTCTGTGCGATGCAAATTCAGCCATACAGATAGTATGGCTGAATTCGCATCGCATTCGGCCCAAAATCGGACAGGACCCTTTTTTTTCGCTCCGCAGCAGAATCGGATCGCATGGTGTTCTCACCATGCGATCCGATTCCTGTCCGAGTTTGCAGATCGCACTGCGATATGCGAGCTGCTATGGGGGTGTTATTAACATTTCATTGACACCCCCAGCAGCTCGCATAGGGCAGTGTGAACTGCCGGCGGGAGACATGCGGTGCGGGAACTCGCAGTGTATTCGCAGCGTTCCCGCACCGCAGCAGTGTGAACCCAGCCTAACCCCCGAAGGAGCTGCTGGTTTGATTTGGGCTTAGCGTTACTTCCTTGACCTCGTAGGTGTCTAGGGGTTTCCCGAGGTAGATGGCCCAAAGAATTGCAGAAACTGACACTGGATCCGCTTTGGGATTTTTATTTGCAAAAAAGGATAGACAAACACAGTCTCTCAGTAAAGGATAGAGGGGTTGGATAGAAAGTTCAGGTACTCTTGGAACTGCTCAAATATTTGAAAGTCTCACTATAGAAATCCAGAGAACAGCCATTCACAACTGGATCCCCACTGCTATCAGACAAACCTCATCTCACTAGGCCTAGCAGCCGATAGAGTGCTCAAATAGAACAAAGTCTCTGCCACAGACTTGGTTGTAGAACTTGTGAATAAAGTCTCTGCCACAGACTTGGTTGTAGGACTTGTGAATAAAGTCTCTGCCACAGACTTGGTTGTAAAACTTGTGAATAAAGTCTCTGCCACAGACTTGGTTGTAGAACTTTTGAATAAAGTCTCTGCCACAGACTTGGTTGTAACTGAAGGATGTAGATAAACTTAAAGAGCTCTCGTACGGTACCAGTATCTTGCAGCCGGTCCGGCGATACCTTATGAGGGTAGATTCACTTGATGTCTTTCAACTTAGCTTCCAGGCTCTTGCTAAGAAACCAGCCTTATGCGTGGCCCTCTCTCGAAGTGTCCTCCCATGGTTGCCTTCTCAGTTGCTGGCCTCTCCACAGGCGAGACGGCACCGGACCACCTTGGAATCCTCCTTCCAGTTACTTTGCCTCGGGCTAGCCAGCCCCGAGACTCGGAATTGGATGGATCCGCACCCCAGGCCATGAGGGCCCCGAAGGCTGGTCAGGAGGACCAGGACCAAACAGACGGAAAGATCTTCTCGACCGGAACCCAGAAGCACGTGATCGCAGTACCTTAAGTACCCTCTCCCAGGAGCACAGCGAGACGACACTCTCACTAGTTGGCTCCGAGAGAGATTCGTACCCAATGCGCCCAGCCAAACTGCGTTCTCGTACTTGGCAGGGGTAACAACGACACCTATGGCCAAGCAGAACACAGTGCAAACCAGCCAGACTGGTATTGAAACCTTATTTTTGTACAATTAACCCTAAAACCCAACTGTGGTTATAGGAACATTACATTTACAAAACACAGCGCATGCTCGTCAGGAGCCCGGCGCTACATCTCTTTATGTAATCTCAGACATATACACTGCCTTTACACTGAAGATAGTTCTTAATGATATTGGCTACATGTTTGGGGTTGTTGTCCTGATGCAGAATAAATGTGGGGCCAGTCACACACCTCCCTGATGGTATGATGGATAAGTATCTGCCTGTATTTCTCAGCATTGAGGACACCTTAGATCCTAACCAAACCTCAAACTTCATTTGCAGAAATGCAGCCCCAAACTTGCAAGGAACCTCCAGCATGCTTCACTGTTGCCTGTAGACACTCATTATTGCACCGCTCTCCCGCCCTTTGAAAGAACATACTGTCTCTTGCTACAGCCAAATATTTCAAATTTTGAAACATCAGTCCAGAGCATCAGCTGCCTATTTTCTACACCCCAGTTCCTATGTGTTTGTGAATAGTTGAGTCACATAGCCTTGTTTTTATGTAGGAGGTATGCCTTTTTGGCCACAATTCTTCCATAAAGATCAATTCTGGCCAGACTTCTAGACAGTAGATCAGTGTACCTGAGTCCCACAGGTTTCCACCAGTTCTGTGCTGGACATCTTTCAATGTTGAAGGAAGGTAAGCATGATGTGTCTTTCTTCTACTGCATTAAATGTCCATGGTTACCTACTACATCTACGATCCTCAACTTTGCCCAATCAATGATGTCCTCAATGCTGAGAAATACAGGCAGATACATATTCATCATGCCATACTATTGGAGAGGCATGTGCTTGGTCCCAATTTTTTTTTCTGCAGCAGGACAGAGAACCCCAAACATGCAGCCAATGTCATTAAAGTGTTACTAAACCCAGAACTCTGTATTTACTATATCTGGGCATCCACAGTACACAGAACACAGACATGCAAATGTTTTAATAAATATACAGTATACTGCTAAATACCTTTTCTTGTCAGCAGTTAGAGCAGTCTTTGACTTCTAACAATGTCTGGTTAAAATTTGTAGAAGGAGTTTTCATTCTCCCATGGTTGTCCTATGAGGATGCAGGACCCCTGACCCTCTATCTGGACAGAGCTGATTGGCCCTGTGCTGATCACATGCACCCTCCAACGAAAAAAGAACTCTCCAGCAATACACACCAAACTGAGCATGTGCCGCTTATTCCCAAGGCTCTGTACTATCAGCAGATGGATTGGGGACAGTAGAAGGAGAGAATCAGAGGAGGCAGGATCAAACAGCATTTTTACACAATGCAGAGGATTAACCTCTTAGATTCCACAGTGAGAATAACAAACATGCCTTTCTGTAAATACAGACTGATTTTATTGTTGTGGGTTTAGTAACACAAGAACTATCTTCAGTTTAAATCAGAACAAGGAGTCCTGGAAGTGATGGTATGTTTTTTTATAAAGCCCTGATATCAACATCATTGAGTCTGTCTGGGATTTCTTGAAGAGACAGAAGGATTTGAGGCAGCTACATCCACAGAAGATCTGTGGTTAGTTTTCCAAGATGCTTGGAACAACTTACCCACTGAGTTCCTTTAACCACTTCCCACCTGGCCTATAGCAGATTGACGGCCGGGCGGTGGTTCTGTTGTCTTGACTGGGCATCATATGACGTCCAGCAGTATAACATGGGGGCGTGCAGCACGGCGATTGGAGGTGCTGTGTGTCAGTCTGATACACTGCATCTCCGATCGTGGTATGGAGCCTCTGGACAACATTCCTCGGTTCGTGCTGACAGGGAGAGCCGATCAGCAGCTCTCCCTGTCAGAGGGGGGTCTGTGCTGATAATCAGCACATTGATTACCAGCACAGCCCCCATCGAATGTACCCATCAGCTTCCAATCAGTGCCCATCAGCTTCTAATCAGTGCCCCATCAATAACAGCTGTGAGTGCCATTGAAAGTGGCAATCAGTGCCCACCACAGTGCCAATTCATGCCCACCACAGTGCCAATCAGTGCCCATCACAGTGCCAGTGCCCAGCAGTAACACCTGTCAGTCCCTCATCAGTACCTCATCATCAGTGCTGCCCATCAGTGCCACCTGTCAGTGCCAATCAGTGCCGCCTATCAGTACCAATCAGTGCCGCCTGTCAGTGCCCATCACAACCGATTGTCAGTGCCACCTATCAGTGCCCATCAGTGCCGCCTATCAGTGCCTCCTCATCAGTGCCTGTCAGTGAATGAGAAAACTACATTTTATAACCAAAACGAAGAAAAACTTTTTTTTAACAAAATTTCGGTCTTTTTTAGTTTGTTTAGCAAAAAATAAAAACCCCAGTGGTGATCAAATACCACCAAAGAAAGCTCTATTTGTGGGAAGAAAATTATACAAATTTAGTTTGGGTGCAGTGTTGCATGACCGCGCAATTGTCATTCAAAGTGCGACAGCGCTGAAACATGAAAATTGTCCTGGGCAGGAAGGGGCGAAAGTGGTATTGAAGTGGTTAAAAACTGTGTGCAAGTGTACCTAGAAAAATTGATGCTGGTTTGAAGCCAAAGGGTAGTAATAAATATTGATTTGATTAAAAATGTTCTTCTGTTCGCTCACTTAGCATTTTGTAAATTGATAAAAACAAACAATTAAAAAATATATTTTTGAAAGCATTTCTTCACACCTGCGTAAAAAGTTTGCACAGTACTATATAGGTACATGTAAACTTACAGTATTTCTAGTTAGCTACATAGCTTTTTAGTTAAAAAATGCAGCTATCTAAACTGCTGACTGATCAGCAATAAATTGAGGTTTTAGTAATGTGTTTGGCAAGAAATTTGTCATTCAGAGCATTGTTGAATAAATGTTTAATCTGCTTTATTTGAGCATGCCATCATTTGTTTTGTCAAATAATGTTGTGACATTAAAATACAAAGCAGTGAAAGCCTTGAAGACACATAAGCATCTTGGGCATGTTTTGCATTTTGCTATGATTTCAAGTTGTAAAGCAATATCGTACAATGCAGAAATTGTGTTCTGCTGACATTTACCCACTGACTCATGGCCTAGGCATTCAAACAGGATACTTAATCCCACAAAACTGGAAAGTCCCTCAGACATTGATAAAAATGTCTTTATTAATTTGATCTTTGTTAATAGAACTACACAATTATAGAATCTGCTGTCACAGTTTGCTAACATTTACTGTCATCCTGAATTCCAAAATCTCATCTCAAGCAAAACAGTTTCATTGTAATGTTTTGTTAGTGTTTAATAATAAACAAACAAATGATCAGCTAGTTCCTATTTCCTAACATGTTATTTTTAATTAAGTAACATACAGAAAAAAACAATACAAAGCATAATGTATTACATAATAGCCATGCTTTAGCACTTGTAGTTATATGCACTAGGGTCGTCAGTTTGAATCTCAACCATGGCTCTACCTGCCTGGAGTTTGCATGTTCTCCCTGTGTCTGTGAGGGTTTCCTCCCACACTCCAAAGACATACTGATAGGTTGATTGACTCCAGACTAAATTGGCCCTAGTATGTGTAAGTACTGTATGCATGTGAGTTAGGGACCTTAGGTTGTAATCCCCTTAAGGGCAGGGACATCATTTGGCACAGGCGTAGTACCTTTGTAAGTTCCCTCTGCCAAACATACAATTAATTTGTAAATCCAAGCCTCCGAGCCGCTGTTGGTCGTTGTCCGATATCACTCGCCATAGGCTTCACTGGTTATAGGATTCACTGTCCATGGGGTTGCCGTCTCATCCATTTGCAGATGAGCATGTATTGTTTGTACAGGTTCTGTGGCTGATTGAGGTGATAATCAGACCCACATGGTGCCTTGTCTGCACTTGATTAGCCTGGGGGGCTGGGTGGTTGGTAGGTGTTTGTTTCAGCGTACACACTACAACCAATTTGTATCAGATTAATTTAATACTCCTTACTACCGATTCGTATCCGATTAATTTCATACATTTTACAACCGATTCGTATCAGAGTCATTTTTCTTTACAACCAATTCGTATCAGATACATTGAATACTTTCTACCATTCGTTGTTTCCCCCATGCCGTGTGTTTTAGTTCCCGCAGCGGAAATGAAGAATCATTTGTACACAGTTCTTCTCTGATTTATTTATCAAATCAAAGTTTTTTTCTGTGCGTGATGCACGGCGCCACACCACACTCTTCGGGTGTGTTGCACACCCGATCCAGTCCAATGCGAACCCAGTCGCACGGTCACTGTCGCAGGTAGGATTCGTTACCGTGTTTGTCATGTCAAAATTCATGGCCACTCGTGGTGTCACCCATACCATGGGTTCGGTTCCCGCAGTGGAACTTACAAATCATTCGTACACACTTCCACGTTCTACTTTCTACACCAAACCCTGTTGTTTTGCCTCATGCACGGCATTACGCCACACCTTCCCGATATTTTGCATTCCCGCCACAGTCTGCCGCAAACTCACTCGCATGGCCCACTGTCTAAAGTAACATTTGTTACCACATTCTTTATGTCCTATCAATTCGTTACAATTCGTATCCCATATCGTTCATTAGTTGAATGAATGAATGATTTGTATAGCGCTACAAATGCGAACTGAATCGCCTCAAGGCGCTTGTCTGCTCTTGTTGTCATGCAATATTTAGAAGAGGTGGGTCTTGAGTTTTTTCCTGAAGGCCTAATAGTTTTCTTCCAAGCGGATGTTGTTTGGTAGAGCATTCCATAGCCGAGGTCCCTGTACTGCGAATCTTCGTTCTCCCTTTGTAGCGGGCTTTGGGGATGAGAAGGCGGTTTTGGTTTGTCGATCGAAGGCTGCGATTTGGTATGTATTTTTCTATTTTCTCACAAAGGTATTGAGGAGCATTTCCTTGTGTACATTTGTGGGTGAGGCAGAGGGTCTTGAATGTGATCCTGTCTTTTACCTTGAGCCAATGGAGGGTCCTTAGGGATGGGGAGATGGATTCCCGGGGTTTCTTTCCGGTGACTAGTCTTGCTGCTGTGTTTTGGACGATTTGAAGGCGCGCAATCTGGTAATCCGGTAATCCTATGTAGAGGGAGTTTGCGTAGTCGAGACACGAGTTGATGATAGTTCCTACTACTACCGCTTTTTCCTTTTCCGGGATGAATGGGATAAGTCTGCGCAGCATGCGGAGGAGATGATGGAATCCGCTGATTACCGATCCTATTTGTTCCTCCATGGTCATCTCTGAATCAAAGATTACTCCAAGGCTTTTTGCTTCGGTGCTTAGGAGGATGGTCTGTCCAAGGATGGTTGGTGGTGTCCATGGGGTCTTCGTCTTTTTCCTTTGGTTTGCGTCGAGGAGCAGTAGTTCTGTTTTCGATCCATTTAGTTTGAGGGAGCTAGTGGTCATCCAGTCATCTATCAATGTGAGACATTTTCCTAGTTCCTGGTATTGGTCTTTTTGCCCCTATGGAACTTACGAATCAAACGGACGTTGTTCTTATCCCTTATTAGGGATGAGCCAAACACCCCCCCCCGTTCGGCTCGCACCAGAACCCGCGAACGGACCTAAAGTCCGTGCGAGCTTTAGAACCCTATTAGTTATAATGGATGCGAAAGTTCGAAATCAAAAGTGCTAATTTTAAAGGCTAATATGCATGTTATTGTCATAAAAAGTGTTTGGGGACCTGGGTCCTGCCCCAGGGGACATGTATCAATGCAAATTCTTTTTAAAAAAACGGCCGTTTTTTCAGGAACAGTGATTTTAATAATGCTTAAATTGAAACAATAAAAGTGTAATATTCCTTTAAATTTCATACCTGGGGGTGTCTATAGTATGCCTGTGAAGGGGCGCATGTTTCCTGTCCTTAGAACTGTCCCTGCAAAAAGTGTCATTTTTGCAGGAAAAAAAGCTATTTAAAATCACTCGCGGCTAATGAATTGTCGGCTCCCGTAACACAGAGAACAGTCATTCATTGAAAGTCATTCATAAAAAAAAAGTCATTGATAAAAAATAAAAAAAATTAAAAAAAAAAAGCGTGGGGGTCCCCCCAAATTCAATAACCAGGCCCTTCAGGTCTGGGATGGATATTAAGGGGGACCCCAGCCAAAAAAAAAATGGCGTAGGGTCCCCCTCAAAATCCATACCAGACCCTTGAGGTCTGGGAGGGATATTAAGGGGAACCCCAGCCAAAAAAAAATGGCGTGTGGTCCCCCTCAAAATCCATACCAGACCCTTATCCGAGCACGCAACCTGGCAGGCCGCAGGAAAAGAGGGGGGACGAGAACGGCCCCCCCTCCCGCCTGAACCATACCAGGCCACATGCCCTCAACATTGGGAGGATGCTTTGGGGGTCTGAGACCCCCAAAGCACCTTGTCCCCATGTTGATGAGGACAAGGGCCTCTTCCCCACAACCCTGGCCGGTGGTTGTGGGGGTCTGCGGGCGGGGGGCTTATCGAAATCTGGAAGCCCCCTTTAACAAGGGGACCCCCAGATACCGCCCCCCCGTGTGAAATGGTAAGGGGGTACAAAAGTACCCCTACCATTTCACCAAAAAAGTGTCAAAAATTGTAAAAATGACAGGAGACGGTCTTTGACAATTCCTTTATTAAAATCTTCTTTCTTCTTTCTTCATCCTTCGGTTTCTTCATCTTCTCCTTCCGTCATCTTCTTCCATCTTCTTCTTCCATCTTCTTCTTCCTCCGATACTCTTTTTCTTGCGCTGGTGTTCTCGTCCTTCTCATCCGGAATCTTCTTCCATGGCGTCGGCGTCTGTTCTTCTGTCGGGCCGCTCCTCGCAATGGGAGGCTCCCGCTGTGTTAGGCTTCGCTCCGTCTGACAGGTCTTTTATAACGGAGGGCACCTGGTGACCCCGCCCCCCTCTGACGTCACGGGGAAAGCCATAGGGAATTCCCCATGACATCCCCGTGCGTCAGAGGGGGCGGGGTCACCAGGTGCCCTCCGTTATAAAAGACCTGTCAGACGCAGCGAAGCCTCACACAGCGGGAGCCTCCCATTGCGAGGAGTGGCCCAAGAAGAGACACCGACGCCATAGAAGAAGATGCCAGACGAGAAGGACGAGAAGACCAGCGCAAGAAGAAGCGGATCAGAGAAAGAAGATGATGGAAGAAGAAGATGGAAGAAGATGCCGGAAGGAGAAGATGAAGAAACCGAAGGATGAAGAAAGGAAGACCAGAAAAAAGAAGAAAGAAGATTTTAATAAAGGAATTGTCAAAGACCGTCCTGTCATTTTTACCATTTTTGACACTTTTTTGGTGAAATGGTAGGGGTACTTTTGTACCCCCTTACCATTTCACACAGGGGGGGGGGGGGTGGGATCTGGGGGTCCCCTTGTTAAAGGGGGCTTCCAGATTCCGATAAGCCCCCCGCCCGCAGACCCCCACAACCACCGGACAGGGTTGTGGGGACGAGGCCCTTGTCCTCATCAACATGGGGACAAGGTGCTTTGGGGGTCTCATAATGTCAGCAGTCAGCAGCACACTGACACGCTGACACTGAAACACAATATGCGAGGCCGCCGCCGCTGCCGCCTCTTATACCGTGGGGCGTGTACTAAAGCCCCTGAGCTATAATTGGCTACAGGCATCCTGCCTGTAGCCAATTATGTCTCTCCTCGCTGCCGGCGCTGTGATTGGCCAAGCATGCGGGGTCAAAGTGCATGCTTGGCCAATCATCAGCCAGCATTGCACTACGACTGGCGCAATGCATTGCGGGCCGCTCGCATTACACGAATGTGATGCGAGCGGCCCAAATAGTTCTGGGCTCGCCGAACGGGCGAACGCCCGATGTTCGATTCGAACATGGGTTTGAATCGAACACCGGGCCCAACCCTATCCCTTATACTGCTCGCTTAAAGGTATGGTAAACCGCCAAACAAACCAGGTGTTTCTATCCTTTTCTCATTAAACCAATTCTCATTCATTGAGACCCTTGCAACCACGCAAAATCATCTCAGCAGCCTGACACCCTTGTTGAGACCCTTGCAAATGCAATACCGTCTCAGCAGTCCCACACTCATAGAGACCCTTGCAACCACGCAATACTGTCTCAAACAACCTCCCACTCATCAAAACCTTTGTGACCACGCAGTCTCACCCCAGCAACCTGACATTCATTGAGACCCTTGCAGCCAGACAAATCGTCTTAGGCCCGATGTACAACTGCTGCTGGTAAACAGACATTTAGAAGCAGTTGGGTGTTTTTTCAGCTGCCCCTGAACTCTCCTCTATGTTATCTTATCAGTGCATGTACACCGGGTAGTGTATAGTCATTTCTAGGCAGTTAAGTTTAGAAGCTTTTTGGAACTCAAAAAAAATAATGGATTCAGACGGATGTTCAGAGGCATTTGAAACAGCAAATGCCTGTAACAGCTGTAAACGCTGCTAAACACAGTAACTCACATTTAGTTTACAGTCGTTTTCATTTTACCAAAAATAAATAAATAAATTAGGCAATATTGTCTCTGCAAACTGCAATATCTTCTCAGCAACCTCACACTCGTCTAGAACTTTGCGACCACGCAATCTCGTCTCAGCAACCTGACACCTGAGAAAGGGTTAATAGCACCCGGGTTGCGGCAAGGCATTTTGGGAGCGGTGTATACACCACTCCCGCACTGCCCCAAACCAAAGATGCTGCTTGCAGGACTTTTTTTCAAGTCTTGCAAGCGCACCGCCCCAGTGTGAAAGCACCCGCGCCATGAGGTTAAACTTCCAGTGACCAGTATGAGAGAGTGAGAGCGATAACACCAAATTTAACACACCTGCTCATCATTCACACCTGAGACCTTGTAACACTAACGAGTCACATGACACCGGGGAGGAGAAATGGCTAATTGGGCCCAATTTGAACATTTTCACTTAGGGGTACTCACATTTGCCAGCGGTTTAGACATTAATGGCTCTGTGTTGAGTTATTTACAAAAATGTGAGGGGTGTACTCACTTGTGAGATACTGTACATAAGTATTCACAGCCTTTGCTCAATACTTTGTTGAATACTTGTTTTGCCTCAAGTCTTTGAGTATGATGCTACAAGCTTGGTATACCTATTTTTGGGCAGTTTCTCCCATTCTTTGCGGGACCTCTCAAGCTCCATCAGGTTGGCTGGGGAGCGTCAGTGCACAGCCATTTTCAGATCTCTCCAGAGATTTTCAATCGGGTTCAAGTCTGGGATCTGGCTGGGCCACTCAAGGACATTCACAGAGTTGTCCCGTAGCCACTCCTTAGTTATCTTGGCTGTGTGCTTAGGGTCGCTGTCTTATTGGAAGATGAACCTTTGTCCAAGTCTTTGGTCCAGAGCGCTGTGGAGCAGGTTTTACATCAAGGATGTCTCTGTACATTACTGCATTCATCTTTCAAACAACCAATGAAAAAGTTAACTAGGCTACACATCTAGTAAATAATTCAAAGGGGTCAATAATGCATACTCCCTGGATACAGAAGAAATCAACCATCACTCGATTAATCCCTGAAGGATGGGGAGCGTGTTCCTCTAGGTAAATTACAGCATATATAAAAATATTGTACTGAAGGCCCACAAGAATATGTCAACAAGAAACAGCCGGTTATATAATAATACAAATTGCTTTATTGAAAAATCACAATGTCCACCATATGATCAGATAAAATTTGACAACGTTGTCAAAAGGGCACAGATAGCTACCACAGACATGACAAATATCCACACACATGCTACGTACAGTGTATATATGTGGCCGTACAGTGTATATAAGTACCCACTGTGAAGAAATGAATCACAGACCCAAAAGAGCACTTGCTCAGTGTGGGGGTCAATATGGTAATCCACGGGTCACAGAATATGCACAATTCAGAGGGGATGGTATGCGTATGTTAAGAGCTGACACACACCCAGGATATTTGCATACTTCACTTATAGTTGCCCGTAGAGGCTGTTGTATTCAATATCATAACGCAAGGTCCTGGGACAGGTGTTAGCCCCTGGGAAGCAGGCTAGTATGGTAAATAGTGTGGCGTTTGTTATAGTATTATATTTTATACGGCAGAGTTCAATCTGTTTCATCAGACCAGAGAATTTTGTTTTTCATGGTCTGAGAGTCCTTCAGGTGCCTTTTTGGAAAACTCCAGGTGGGCTGTCATGTACCTTTTTACTGAGGAGTGGCTTCCATATGGCCACTCTACCATACAGTCCTGATTGGTGGAGTGCTGCAGAGATGGTTTTTCTTCTCCTCCCTCCACAGAGAAACACTGGAGCTCTGTCAGAGTGACCATCGGGTTCTTGGTCACCTCCCTAAGGCCCTTCTCCCCTGATCACTCAGTTTGGTGGTCCGCTCTAGGAAGAGTCCTGGTGGTTCCATTTATGGATGATGGAGACCACTGTGCTTATTGGGACCTTCCCCAGATCTGTGCCTCAATACAATCCTGTCTTGGAGGTCTACAGACAATTCCTTGCACTTCTTGGCTTGGTTTGTGCTCTGACCAGGGGCGGTTCCAAAGTCTAATCTCGGGAGGGGCACTGCCAAAACATTTGCAGGCAATTTGTTGGGGCAATGGCTGGTGTTGGCGCTTGAATCATACTGTCACCATGGTTGTATGGTGTCAGGATGATTGAAGTGCATTATTTCTATTATTACATTGTAATGTATAATGAAATAGTTCAACTCACCATAATACTGAACCAGTGGGAGCCCTGAGCGTGTCACTTGCCACCGTCGCCTGCCACCAGATGGGGATTGTCACTTGCTAAGTCACCTGTTATCAGATGCAGCTTATCACTTGCTCCTGTTGTCTGCCACCAGATGCGGCTTGTCACTTGCCACAGTCGCCTGTCACCAGATGCGGCTTGTCACTTGCCACAGTCGCCTGTCACCAGATGCGGATTGACACTTGCCAGTGGCCAGTGACAGTGTCCCTGTTGTCCCAGAGTGAGGGCGGCAGTGAGAGATGATGTCATCTCTCTACTGCCCGCGCCTGCACAGTAATGGCAGTCTTCTTTTAGATGCAGAAATGCGGTGAGAGACAGTGGCGTCTCCAGCTATCATATTTAGGGGGAGCACATGGGGGGACAAGGACAAAAGTAGGGGGTGGGGGCAACTATAAAATGCAATTATATATATATATGTATATACACACATAATATATATATATATATATATATATATATATATATATATATATACACACACACACACACACACAAGAGAGGACAGGGTGGGAGCAACCATTTGGAGGGGAGGACAGAGTGGGAGCAGCCAGTTATAATAAGGCCCTGTAACTCTTTGGAACCCTGCCTTCTTATTGGGATTTTTTTTTTTTTTATATAAATTTGCAATGATTTTAAACAAACTTCTTTCACATTGTGATTATGGGGTATTGTTTGTAGAATTTTGAGGAAATAATTAATTGAATCCATTTTGGAATAAGGCTGTAACATAAAAAAATGTGGAAAAAGTGAAGCTCTGTGAATACTTTCCGGATGCACTGTAAGTTAAAGAAGATATAGTACAGCGTAAAGTACAGCCTACATACTACAAATGGCATACTGTGCAACATATATGATACACTACATACGTTGAACCACAATTGATGAAACACCTAACCTCAAAGGTGTTTGTAACTAAAGATTCAAAGCTTTCTCTACATAGATTCAAACTACAATATCTGCATACAATATCTACTCTATCCAAAATAAACTAACATTTTGGTTTTAGATATACTAACACACAATCTGCACTAGCGTGTAAGGTATTTCCCCTAGATACCACTGGATGTCACTGTTCCACATACTTTGAATAGATTTTCTACCTCTCTCAAGACTGTGATTACAGTAGAAGAAAACACACCTTTGATTGTGGTTTGGAAACAAACGCAGTGCCTTTAAAAAGGTAAAAAGTAAAAAGGGAGATCGTTAAAGTTTTGGCGTTCAAAAGGAAGGGAAGAGGGCTGATATCCCATACACAGTTTGACAAGGTACGATTTTTGAATTGCTGGTGACAGGGACAAAAGTACGGGGGCCAATTATAAAATGCAATTAGATGCATTATAAACTGGATGGCTTGGATCCCTAAAGATGGCAATATATGATACAATCTGGTGGAAGGATATAAATCCTTTTCTATATTGTGTAGTAACAGTCACACAAAGGGTGGATAAATGATAGATGCATACAATTGCACATAGATTAAACCCGCTCTCCCATTCAAACCTCAGTCAGAGTCGAAACTGCAGTCACTGACAGAACTTACATATTAGGGGCAGCAGAGTGGTGTAGTGGTATAGTGGTTAGCACTTTCACCTAGTAGTAATAGGGTCGCTGGTTCAAATCCCGACCACAGCACCTTCTGCCTGGAGTTTGCATGTTCTCCCTGTGCCTGCGTGGGTTTCCTCCAGGTACTCCGGTTTCCTCCCACACTCCAAAGACATGCTGGTAGGTTAATTAGATCCTGTCAATAAAAATTGGCCAAATATGTGTATGTGTTTGTAAGCGTGTCGGGACCCCACAGGGCAAGGACCACACTATACCACAGATGGACACCAGTGGCAAAAAGCGCCCTGAGGCGATTCAGTTTGCATAGGTAGCGCTATACAAGTCATTCATTCATTTTACAGCTAGTGCTACCTCCTCCCTGATCAGCTCTGCAATTTCCTTTGTGGCTCACTGCTTTGCATCACTGCAACCAAAACTTCACTTTCTGTCAACACTGACTATTTTTAATCTTTGCTAGCATTGTTAAATAGATAGGAAAGTAAATCATATTTACTTGTTTTAAACCCTTTTTAAAATGTCTTCAGTTACTTCCTGTTTACAGGCCTAGGCAAATGATGCCATACATCCCCAGGAGTCTTCAGGAGGGGGGAGGGATTTTCTCAACTAAGCACACCCTCCTGCCTGCATGCCAGAGCTAAGGGCAGATGAATTCCAGGAAGTAAATGCTACATGAATCATCTGCCCTTACTCAAGGTGGCTACGGACAGAAATGCTAGGGTGGTGTTTTTTCAACATGATTTCTTAGCCAAATAAAGCATGGAGACATGGATGGAAGGGTGAGTTTGTTTTGAATATTAACCACTTGCCGACCACTGTCGGCACATATACATCGGCAATATGGCACGGCTGAGCAAAGTAATGTACCCGTAGGCCTGCCGAGAGCTCCGTGACCGTGCCCACGGGTCCCGTGGACTCGATCGTTGCGGGGATACCCACGATCGTGTCACAGAGCTGAAGAACAGGGAGATGCCAATGTAAACAGCATCTCCCCGTTCTGCCTAGTGACAGCACACAGATCGTCTGCTCTCTGTCATCAGGAGCAGCGATCAGTGTGGTGTCACACACAGCTACGCCCCCAGACAGTTAGAAACATGCCCCTAGGACACACTTAACCCCTCCCTGCCCCCTAGTGGTTAACCCCTTCACTGCCAGTGACATTTTTACAATAATCATTGCAATTTTATAGCATTGATCGCTGTATAAATGACAATGGTCCCAAAAATGTGTCAAAATTGTCTGATGTGTCCGCCATAATGTCACAGTCACGATAACAATCGCTGATCACCGCCATTACTAGTGAAAAAAAATTATTAATAAAAATGCCATAAAACTATCCCCTATTTGGTAGACACTATAACTTTTGCGCAAACCAATCAATAAACGCTTATTACGATTTTTTTTTTTTTACCAAAAATATGTAGAAGAATAGGTATCGGCCTAAACTGAGGAAAAAAATGTTTTATTATATATTTTTGGGGGATATTTATTATAGCAAAAAGTAAAAAAAATAATGTGTTTTTTTCAAAAAAATTTGCGTTTTTTTTTTGTTCATAGCGCAAAAAATAAAAACCACAGAGGTGATTAAATACCACCAAAAGAAAGCTCTTGTGGGGAAAAAAAAGGACATCAATTTTGTTTGGGAGCCACGTCGCACGACCGCGCAATTGTCAGTTAAAGCGACGCAGTGCCGAATCGCAAAAAACGTTCTGGTCAGGAAGGGGGAAAATCCTTCCGGGGCTGAAGTGGTTAAAAATGAATTAAACAGAGTTGTCGGTTTGTGGTGCTCAGATGCAGTGAGGTTCCGCTTTAACAGTCTACAGCTGAAAAAGAAGTCAGCAATGGAAGACTTTGCTTTGCCATGCACTGTGCTAATATTCATAGAAAATACAGGCTGGCAACTCGACAGCTTCAAGTAGTGAAAGCATAAAGTGATCTTGCGCAATGTTAGAAGAATCACCTAAAAACATGAAATATACTCCTCTGATAAATAAATAATGGTGCAGCAATATCTTGTGCAATGATAATAAAGTGAATATAATGTCACAATGTAGATAATGGATGAAGTACCAGTATGTAAAGTGACAATGCAAACAAGAATATAAAAATATGTCATAAAGGTGTCTCCATCAAAAAGTGAAGAAAAATTAATTAAAGGCAAATAATGGAGAAAAACAACAATAAAAAAATATATAAAAATCAGGTGCTCAATTAATCCAAATGTTAGATGTGATAGATTAAAAGTCTATAAAAAGTGTATATGAAAGTCCTCCAAATCAAAATAATATACTTGAAGGAAATTCCAAATATGTGACTTGGTGTTGTTGTTATAATTGGTGAATAAGATTGTCCATATAGAATTCCATAAATTCTCTCCTAGACTATGGTCTCACAGGACTCTCACCCTAACTGTGTAGTATCTCGCATCAACAAATAATTGGTATTATTCACATTCTTCTAGCAGGGTCCTATTAAGTTGATATGTACTGCAGGTAGAGCTATAAATATTTCGCCCTTTCAGAATCCTCCACAAATATATCCTGGATCGCTCCGGTATCACCACAGCATATACAGGGGAAGGAAGAGAGAAAAAATGCCTCCACTATTGCAGTATGTTTAAAAAGGCTCAGGTATATTTATTAAATGTCATATAAGTGGACATTGTTGCAATTTAAAACAGGCAAAATAGAAAAACAATGTGTCTACGGTGTTCTCATCGCCCTCTCATGTTTCCTCCTGGTGTACGTCTGAATCCGGCCACTCCCTACGCGTTACAACACGTCACGTGTCTTCATCTGGGAAACCGGATTGGTTGTACAGACCTAGTTTATATGACGTGAGGACCGGAAATGTAAGCGTGGCCATCTTTTTGGTGGCAAGTTCTATGTTTACGTTGCGGACATTTTATTGGTGGTCAATGCGATGTATGCGGCGGCCATTTTCTTGTAGTTAAAATAAACTTTCTATTATATACATAGGAATCGGTCTAAATATATAAAGCTCCTATATTAGACGGGTCAGTTAATAGTGGATGGATAAAATAGATCATTTAATAAAATGCTGTCTCAACTATAACATATACTGAATCTAGATGTGCCAATGCCGCAGCGGACTATGTGAAAATAGATAACATATGTTAAGAGATATAAAGGATCACAGTGGGTTCTATACAAGGCTACGTCAGTCGTACATAAAGGATGAGTCGAAAGAGTGCCTAAAGAACTTACATCTATGCAGTAAGACTAATTGCAATATATTTAAGGATGTCCTCAAAAATATATTAAAAATACATCTTAAAATATGTAAAAAAAAAGTGTATATGTATATATATATATATATATATATATATATATATATATATATATATATAGTTAACACATATTTATATAAAATATAACAAAAAATTGATGTTAAAAAAATAATGTTAAAAAATAGGCAACATTAGCTATGTTATGAAGAGAACTAAAGGTAGACTATGTAAATGACGTAGAGTTGACTAAAAATTGCTCAAGAAACAGTTAAGGTCAAACTCTACATCCATACCTCCAGGTATGAGAGTCTGCATAGTATGTATCCGTTTGGACTCTTTTTGACTAAGGGTTCTGACCTTGTTTTCTGCCCCTCCATGTCCTATTATACCTTTCTATACCCCAAAATTGGAGTTGTGAGGGATCTTTATTATGTACCTGGGCAAAGTGCCTCGATACATTATGTTTTTTATGTTTTGAACATGGTCCTGTATTCTCACTTTAAGGGCCCTTTTGGTTCTCCCTACATATTGGAGGTTGCAACTACACTGTAATACATATATAGCTCCCTCAGTGTGGCATCCTATATAGTCTCTAATGTTGAAAGTTTGTCCTGTGTTTGTAGCTGTAAATTATGTATGTTTTTTTTTTGGAATTTTTGTGAGGGCCGGCAGGCATAGCAATTTTGACAGGGATAAAATCCCTTTCCAGAGAAAAAAGTGTTTGTAGGTTTGGGGGAGCGGTTCAACTACCGATTTTACAATCAGATCTCTGATAGTAGGTGCTCTTTTGTAGACAATATTGGGTTTGTCTGGTAAAATCTTCTTGAGGTCTTTATCATTTTTCAGGATATGCCAATGTCGCTGTGGGTATTGTAATCCAATAACAGACAAGGTGCTTCATGTTGGAATGTTTTTTTTTGGATGGTTTTGTAGCATAGTTGTCCTATCCATTTCATTTACATGTTGAATCTGATTTTCTATCCAAAGATCATCATATGCTTTTATTTTTAATCTTTCTCCAATTTGTTTGGCTTGGATCCTATAATCTTCTTTCGTCCAGTTCCTTTTTATTCTTATTAGCTGTCCCTTGGGGATGTTATATAGCCAGGGTTTGTAATGGCAGCTGTCCTTTGACAAATAGCTGTTGGTGTCCACATTTTTAAAGAAGGTTTTCGTCACTACTTTATCTCCTTCTAGGCTGAACTCTACATCATTTATATAGTCTACCTTTGGTTCTCTTCATAACATAGCTAATGTTGCCTATTTTTTAACATAATTTTTTAACATCAATTTTTTGTTATATTTTATATATATATATATATATATATATATATATATATATATATATATGTTAGCTATATATATATATATATATACACACACTTTTTTACATATTTTAAGATGTATTTTTAATATATTTTTAAGGACATCCTTAAATATATTTCAATTAGTCTTACTTCATAGATGTAAGTTCTTTAGGCACTCTTTCGACTCATCCTTTATGTACGACTGACATAGCCTTGTAAAGAACCCACTGTGATCCTTTATATCTCTTAACATATGTTATCATTTTCACATAGTACGCTGCGGCATTAGCATATCTAGATTCAGTATATGTTATAGTTGAGACAACATTTTATTAAATGATCTATTTTATCCATCCACTATTAACTGACCCATCTAATATAGGAGCTTTATATATTTACACCGATTGCTACCCTGTTTCCCCGAAAATAAGACCTAGCGTGATTGTCGGTGATGGCTGCAATATAAGCCCTACCTCCCAAATAAGCCCTACCCTGCTTCCCCGAAAATAAGCCCTACCCTGAAAATAAGACCTACAAGGACTTTAACTAGGGCTTATTTGGGGGGTAGGGCTTATATTGCAGCCATTCCCGACAATCATGCTAGTTCTTATTTTCGGGGAAACAGGGTATGTATATAATAGAAAGTTTATTTTAACTACAAAAAAATGGCCGCCGCATACATCGCATTGACAACCAATAAAATGTCCGCAACGTAAACATAGAATTTGCCACCAAAAAGATGACAACGCTTACATTTCCGGTTCTCACGTCATATAAACTAGGTCTGTACAATCAATCCGGTTCTCCAGATGAAAGGTATTAGCAATATGCTGGACCAACATGGGATAGCTCAAAGGGGGATCCGCAGTCTGCTTTGCTTTATTTATTTTACAGGTTGCCATTGGTCACTGCAGTTTCCTTGGGCAGCAACAGCCATGGGATTGGTTAAGATAATGGAGCAGCTGATTGGTACAATTTGGCGGTTACGGTAACCTGAGCTGAGGAAGCCTATAAAAGGGCCTGAAGCTGTGTCTCCTCAGACCGTTTGGACCGAACCTCAGCGCTGGAACGGACCACAGCAGAACTCCTGAGCATGAAGCGCCATTCCCCAGACAGCCGTGAGTCTCTCCTATGCCGCCTGTTAGAAAGGGCGGAGAGCAGAGGCGGTGAGAAGTGGCTATTGCGGTGCCTTGGGGAAGAGGGCGGCTCGGGCTCCACCTCCTGTAACTCCCCCTACATCACAGAAAATGTCGGCCCCAGACAAGACAGCAGCCAGGAAGGAAGAATAAGCGTCAGAGACTAACTGGTTCTCCTCAGCTGACAAGCGGTGAGAGAGCCATTGATGTGTCATTACATTATGCTCCTCATCTGAGGCAGAGCAGCGTTACTCAGTCTGCAGCTGAAGCAGTGAGTGAGACGCTTCAAAATGTTAGTGAAGGTGAGAAATGTGTGGTGTCTCATGCTTCTGAATTCTTTTGTTTGGTTGATTCTTTGTCTAATGTTTTACAAAAGTTCAAAGGGGCACATGATAATGGTGCTGATAAGAATGTTATTGTTAAAACACAAGGAGCACAGGTTTCTGGTGCAGGTAATGGTGATAATGATGTTATTAATGATGTTATTAAAACACAAGGGGCACAGTTATCTGGTGCAGGAAATGGTTTTCAAAGTGCTGATTATTAGAAAAAGTAAATGCAATTGGGACTTTGTATGAGCCGTGACCATCCAGTACACAAGACTCCATTCCCGATACTTAATAAAGAGAAGAGAGAAGGGGGCAGAAAGTGGCAGTGGGACTTTATATGAAACAAGATACTTGGGGTGAATTAATTCAATCAATATACTATATAAATTACTAATTTATTGGAAACACATCAAAAGGTAGTACAGTGGTTATATTGCTAATGATAAAAATTGTAATAAGCAGAATTACACAGTATGATACAGTATGATAATCACATAGCATAATAAAATAAAATAAAAGTACTACACATGATAAGATAACCAAATAGTGAACCAAATAGAATAGTGAAAAGAAAAAGAGGGGGGAGAGAGTAAAAAAAAGGGGGGTTAGAGGACTACAAATAGACCAGTATATCCACCCCACAGAAATAAAAGGGTGTCCTTAATGTGCAATAGAGTAGAGTAAAAACCATGAGTGACAAACCACCATAAAATCACCAAGAAGAACCTAGAGCAGATTTCATTGTTACCTGCAGCTACACAGGGGAGTATGTGGTGAAAGGGTGAAGGAAGTGTAGGGGCAGATTGAGCCAGAAATCACACTGTAAAAATGAGCAGTGTTAGAGAGGGGTCCGGAGTACCGCCAAGGATATGCACCAACGTCACACTGAAATATGCCCAGCTCAGAGGAAAGGAGCATCCACGTCCGAGCGACTAGCGCTCATATATAGGAGCCCAGCGTCCCTCGTACTGGGCGTAGTTGGAATAACAAACACATCAGACGTGCGGCGTCAAAGCATGTTTCCATCCCTAAAGCCCCATACACACGCGCGGACAATCCGTGGACCAGGTCCGTCATACTTTGTCTGATGTTGGTTTTGCGTACACACGATCGGACAAAGTTGTCGGAAAATCCGATCATTCTGAACGTGGTGACGTTTGTTGCCTACGACGGGACTACGTAGAGGCTAGTAGCCAATAGCTTTGGTCTTGTAATGTGATCTGAGCATGCGTAGCACTTTGTCCGGTCGGACAAGCGTACACACGCTCGGATTTGGTGTGATCGGACCGTGTTGACGGCAAAGTTTTCCAGCAGGAGATAAGACTTTGTCCGTCGGCCAAACCGACGAACACTGTCCGATGGTGCATACACATGGTCTGATTTTTCAACAACCTTGTCCGATCGGACAGAATCCATGAAAAAGTCCGACCGTGTGTATGGGGCTTAATTTGTTTAGAAAAAGTAAATGCAATTGGGACTTTGTATGAGCCGTGACCATCCAGTACACAAGAATCCATCCCTGATACTTAATAAAGAGAAGAGAGAAGGGGGCAGAAAGGGGCAGTGGGACTTTATATGAAACAAGATACTTGGGGTAAATTAATTCAATCAATATACTATATAAATTACAAATTTATTGGAAACACATCTAAAGGTAGTACAGTGGTTATATTGATAATGATAAAAATTGTGTCACGGTTATGCAGTAATCTTCCCCTGTTTGCTTACCTCTCCTCATGTGTTCAGACTAAGAGGCCAGCCACTCTTACCTGGTGGTTTTTATAACCTCTCCTCTAAGCATGGCTCCACCCCAGGCCCTATCAGGGAAACCTATATTAACCTGTGCACTGCAAGCCAGTGGTGCTGATCAACCATTCTGTATCCATGGTGTGTTCGGCTTCCTGGTTCCTGCGTGCCATGTGCTCTATGTTTGTCTCTGTTACCGACCTTGGCGTGTTCTCAACGATTCCTGTCTGCTTGTGACCTTGACCCTTTGGCATGTCCCCGACCATCCCTGTCTGCCTGTGACCCTGAACCTTTGGCGTGTACTCTGTTGTTCCTGTCTGCTAGTTGCCCTGACCTCTGCCTTATCCCCTTACTATCCTTGTCGTTCCAGCCTGCTGCTTCCTTCTCCTGTAGTCTACTGTGAGTGTGAGCTGTGAGACCCTGGGGGCCGCGACCTAGAGTTGAGCGGACACCTGGATGTTCGGGTTCGGCGGGTTCGGCCGAACTTCGGAAAAAAGTCCGGGTTCGGGACCGAACTTGACCCGAACTTGACCCCGAACTCCGAACCCCATTGAAGTCAATGGGGACCCGGACTTTTGAACACTAAAATGGCTGTAAAAAGGTCATGGAAAGGGCTAGAGGGCTGCAAACAAAATGTTGTTAAGAGCATGGCAAGTGATCTGCAAACAAATGTGGATAGGGAAATAACTTAATAAAACATAAAAAAAAATAAAAAATAAAAAAAAATGCTGGAGGCCCCCTTCTCAGCAGAAGAGGTACAGGAAGTCATTAAGAACCTCAGAAACTCAACGGCACGATGCCGCACATATGGTGGGAATACCCCAGAATACGCACTTTCTGGAAAAAAATATTCAATTTAATGGATAAGATAGTGGGAAAATAAAATACTTGGAAAAAAAAAAAAAATGAAAAAATTATAATCTTGACCTAGGAGGACGAAATTCAAATGGAGTAGGAGGTTGAGGTGGCGGTGGATGTGGCGGTGTAGGTGGAAGCGGCGGTGGAGGAGGACAAGGTAGCCAACACTGGTTCAAAAATACAACAATGGCTGGGTAAGGATAGTGGTGAATGATGTGTCGAATTCTGTCCCCCGTCGCATAGTGTCCGCATAGTGTCCGCCCTGTACTGCGCTTGCTAAGTACGTAGGACAAGGGGATTTTGAAACTCTCCGAAGACGATGCGCGGTGACTCCAGGTTCAAGCCACATCATCCGAGGTTGAAGCCTAGCCAAGCGAACCCGTGAGGGGCCCTGTTACTATGTGCTACCGTATGTCCACTTGGATGTTGGGGCTTGAACCTGCACTCACTGCGCAGGCGACGTTCATCTTTGGAGATTTTGTGAATCTCCTTGTCCCCCGTACTGCACAAGCACTGCGCCTGCGCAGTAAGTGGCCGGACACTATCCGATAGCAAGACAGTTTTTGTCAGAACACCGGTATATGTGTCTATTCTGCACAAGGTACGGACAAGTCCTGTGGGATCCATGCCTGGTTCATTTTAATGAACGTGAGCTTGTCCACATTGGCTCTGGACAGGTGGCTGCGCTTGTCTGTGATAACGCCCCCTGCCGTGCTAAATACACGTTCAGATAATACACTGGCGGCAGGGCAGGCCTGGACCTCCAAGGCGTAAAGGGCAAGCTCAGGCCATGTGCCCAATTTGGAGACCCAGAAGTTGAAGGGGGCAGACCCGTCATGCAGTACGTGTACGCGTGTGCACACATACTGCTCCACCATGTTGGTGAAATGCTGCCTCCTGCTAAGACGTTCCATCTCAGCTGGTGGTGCTGGTTGTTGTGGCGTGCTGACAAAGCTTTTCCACATTCCGGCCATGCTAACCCTGCCTTGCGAGGTGCTGGCGGTGCCCCGGCTTCGTTGGCGACCTCTTCCTCCTCCTCTGCCTTCGCCTTGTGCTTCCACCGTACCCCCGCTTCCAAGTGGGAATGCCACCAGCAGCGCGTCTACCAGCGTGCGCTTGTACTCACGCATCTTACGATCACGCTCCAGTGAGGTAATTAAGGACGGCACGTTGTCCTTGTAACGGGGATTCAGCAGGGTGGCCACCCAATAATCAGCACCAGTTAAAATGTGGGCAACTCGGCGGTCGTTGCGGAGACACTGCAGCATGTATTCGCTCATGTGTGCCAGGCTGCCCAGAGGCAAGGAAAAACTGTCCTCTGTGGGAGGTGTATCGTCTGTGTCCTCTGTATCCCCCCAGCCACGCACCAGTGATGGACATGAGCTGGTCTGGGTGCCACCCTGCTGTGAACATGGTTCCTCCTCCTCCTCCATCTCCTCCTCATCCTCCACCTCGTCATCCTCCAGAACTGTGCCCTTGCTGCCAGACAATTGTGTACCTGGCGCTTGTTGGTGCAGGAACCCACCCTCGTAGCCACTTGTAAATGACTGCCCTGAAAGCCTTGGAAATGAACCCTCTTCCTCCTCCTCCTCCTCCTCATCCTGTGCCACATCCTCTTCCATCATCGCCTTAAGAGTTTTTTCAAGGAGGCATAGAACTGGGATAGTAACGCTGAGAACGGCGTCATCGGCACTGGCCATGTTGGTGGAGTACTCGAAACAGCGCAACAAGGCACACAGGTCTCGCATGGAGGCCCAGTTATTGGCGGTCAAGTGGTGCTGTTCCGCAGAGCGACTCACGCGTGCGTGCTGCAGCTGAAACTCCACTATCGCCTGCTGCTGCTCGCACAGTCTGGCAAGCATGTGCAAGGTGGAGTTCCACCTTGTGGGCACGTCACATATGAGACGGTGAGCGGGAAGGCCGAAGTTACGCTGCAGCGCTGACAGGCGAGCAGCAGCAGGGTGAGAATGCCGAAAGTGCGCACAGACGGCCGGCACTTTCTGCAGCAGCTCTGGCATATCGGGGTAATTCTTCAGGAACCTCTGGAACACCAAGTTCAGCACATGCGCCAGGCAAGGGATGTGCGTCAAACCGGCAAGGCCCAGAGCTGCTACGAGATTTCGCCCATTATCGCACACCACCAGGCCGGGCTTGAGGTTCACTGCCACCAACCACTCATCGGTCTGTTGTTCCATGTCCCTCCACAACTCCTGCGCGGTGTGGGTTTTTTTCCCCAAACAGGAAAGTTTTAAAACTGCCTGCTGTCGTTTAGCCCTGGCTGTGCTGAAGTTGGTGGTGAAGGTGTTACGCTGACCGGATGAGGAGGCGGTAGAGGATGAGGAGGCGGAGTAGGAGGAGTTAGCAACAGGAGGCAAACTGAAGTGCCCTGCAATCCTCGGTGGTGGAAGGACATACGCCAAACTGATATCCGCCTCAGGCCCAGCCGCCACTACATTTACCCAGTGTGCTGTTAGGGAGATATAACGTCCCTGACCGTGCTTACTGGTCCACGCATCCGTAGTTAGGTGGACCTTGCCACAGATGGCATTGCGCAGTGCACACCTGATTTTGTCCCCCACTTGGTTGTGCAGTCCCGAACCCGGAAAAAAGTCCGGGTTCGGGACCGAACTTGACCCGAACTTGACCCCGAACTCCGAACCCCATTGAAGTCAATGGGGACCCGGACTTTTGAACACTAAAATGGCTGTAAAAAGGTCATGGAAAGGGCTAGAGGGCTGCAAACAAAATGTTGTTAAGAGCATGGCAAGTGATCTGCAAACAAATGTGGATAGGGAAATAACTTAATAAAACATAAAAAAAAAAAACAAAAAAAAAAAAAAAAAAAAAAAAATGCTGGAGGCCCCCTTCTCAGCAGAAGAGGTACAGGAAGTCATTAAGAACCTCAGAAACTCAACGGCACGATACTGCACATATGGTGGGAATACCCCAGAATACGCACTTTCTGGAAAAAAATATTCAATTTAATGGATAAGATAGTGGGAAAATAAAATACTTGGAAATTTAAAAAAAAATGAAAAAATTATAATCTTGACCTAGGAGGACGAAATTCAAATGGAGTAGGAGGTTGAGGTGGCGGTGGATGTGGCGGTGTAAGTGGAAGCGGCGGTGGAGGAGGACGAGGTAGCCAACACTGGTTCAAAAATACAACAATGGCTGGGTAAGGCTAGTGGTGAATGATGTGTGGAATTCTGTCCCCCGTCGCATAGTGTCCGCCCTGTACTGCGCTTGCTCAGTACATAGGACAAGGGGATTTTGAAACTCTCCGAAGACGATGCGCGGTGACTCCAGGTCCAAGCCACATCATCCGAGGTTGAAGCCTAGCCAAGCGAGCCCGTGAGGGGCCCTGTTACTATGTGCTACCGTATGTCCACTTGGATGGTCGGGCTTGAACCTGCACTCACTGCGCAGGCGACGTTCATCTTTGGAGATTTTGTGAATCTCCTTGTCCTCCGTACTGCGCAAGCACTGCACCTGCGCAGTAAGTGGCCGGACACTATCCGATAGCAAGACAGTTTTCGTCAGAACACCGGTATATGTGTCTATTCTGCACAAGGTACGGCCAAGTCCTGTGGGATCCATGCCTGGTTCATTTTGATGAACGTGAGCTTGTCCACATTGGCTCTGGACAGGCGGCTGCGCTTGTCTGTGATAACGCCCCCTGCCGTGCTAAATACACGTTCAGATAATACACTGGCGGCAGGGCAGGCCTGGACCTCCAAGGGCAAGCTCAGGCCATGTTCCCAATTTGGAGACCCAGAAGTTGAAGGGGGCAGACCCGTCATGCAGTACGTGTACGAGTGTGCACACATACTGCTCCACCATGTTGGTGAAATGCTGCCTCCTGCTAAGACGTTCCATCTCAGCTGGTGGTGCTGGTTGTTGTGGCGTGCCGACAAAGCTTTTCCACATTCCGGCTATGCTAACCCTGCCTTGCGAGGTGCTGGCGGTGCACCGGCTGCGTTGGCGACCTCTTCCTCCTCCTCTGCCTTCGCCTTGTGCTTCCACCGTACCCCCGCTTCCAAGTGGGAATGCCACCAGCAGCGCGTCTACCAGCGTGCGCTTGTACAAGCGCATCTTACGATCACGCTCCAGTGAGGTATTTAAGGACGGCACGTTGTCCTTGTAACGGGGATCCAGCAGTGTGGCCACCCAATAATCAGCACCAGTTAAAATGTGGGCAACTCTGTGGTCGTTGCGGAGACACTGCAGCATGTAATCGCTCATGTGTGCCAGGCTGCCCAGAGGCAAGGAAAAGCTGTCCTCTGTGGGAGGTGTATCGTCTGTGTCCTCTGTATCCCCCCAGCCACGCACCAGTGATGGACATGAGCTGGTTGGGGTGCCACCCTGCTGTGAACATGGTTCCTCCTCCTCCTCCATCTCCTCCTCATCCTCCACCTCGTCATCCTCCAGAACTGTGCCCTTGCTGCCAGACAATTGTGTACCTGGCGCTTGTTGGTGCAGGAACCCACCCTCGTAGCCACTTGTAAATGACTGCCCTGAAAGCCTTGGAAATGAACCCTCTTCCTCCTCCTCCTCCTCCTCCTCATCCTGTGCCACATCCTCTTCCATCATCGCCTTAAGAGTTTTTTCAAGGAGGCATAGAACTGGGATAGTAACGCTGAGAACGGCGTCATCGGCACTGGCCATGTTGGCGGAGTACTCGAAACAGCGCAACAAGGCACACAGGTCTCGCATGGAGGCCCAGTTATTGGCGGTGAAGTGGTGCTGTTCCGCAGAGCGACTCACGCGTGCGTGCTGCAGTTGAAACTCCACTATCGCCTGCTGCTGCTCGCACAGTCTGGCAAGCATGTGCAAGGGGGAGTTCCACCTTGTGGGCACGTCACATATGAGACGGTGAGCGGGAAGGCCGAAGTTACGCTGCAGCGCTGACAGGCGAGCAGCAGCAGGGTGAGAACGCCGAAAGTGCACACAGACGGCCCGCACTTTCTGCAGCAGCTCTGGCATATCGGGGTAATTCTTCAGGAACCTCTGGACCACCAAATTCAGCACATGCGCCAGGCAAGGGATGTGCGTCAAACCGGCAAGGCCCAGAGCTGCTACGAGATTTCGCCCATTATCGCACGCCACCAGGCCGGGCTTGAGGCTCACTGCCACCAACCACTCATCGGTCTGTTGTTCCATGTCCCTCCACAACTCCTGCGCGGTGTGGGGTTTTTCCCCCAAACAGGAAAGTTTTAAAACTGCCTGCTGTCGTTTAGCCCTGGCTGTGCTGAAGTTGGTGGTGAAGGTGTTACGCTGACCGGATGAGGAGGCGGTAGAGGATGAGGAGGCGGAGTAGGAGGAGTTAGCAACAGGAGGCAAACTGAAGTGCCCTGCAATCCTCGGTGGTGGAAGGACATGCGCCAAAGTGCTATCCGCCTCAGGCCCAGCCGCCACTACATTTACCCAGTGTGCTGTTAGGGAGATATAACGTCCCTGACCGTGCTTACTGGTCCACGCATCCGTAGTTAGGTGGACCTTGCCACAGTGCGCACCTGATTTTGTCCCCCACTTGGTTGTGCAGGGGGAAGGGATAGCTCGTCTGGAAAAGTAGTGGCGGCTGGGCACGACGTACTGTGGGACAGCCAATGACATCAGCCTTTGAAAACTCTGCGTCTCCACCAGACGGAATGAAAGCATTTCAAAGGCGAGCAATTTTGAAATGCTGGCATTCAGGGCCAGGGATCGCGGGTGGCTAGGGGGGTACTTCCTCTTCCGCTCCAGTGTTTGGGAAATGGAGAGCTGAAAGCTTTCATGGGACATTGTGGAGATGGTTGGTGACCCAGGTGGTAGTGTTGCTGGCAGATCCTCTGTTTGTGGGTTGGCAGGTGTCACTGTCACTACAGAGGTGGATGAAGAGGCCGAGACTGCAGCAGAAGAGGAAGCAGGAGGAGCCAGAGACCTTTCTTGTTTTTTGCGGTGTCTACTCCACTGCATCTCATGCTTTGCACTTAGATGCCTGGTCATGCAGGTTGTGCTCAGGTTGAGAACGTTTATGCCTCGCTTCAAGCTCTGATTGCACAGCGTGCAAACCACTCGTGTCTTGTCATCAGGACATTGTCTGAAGAACTGCCACGCTAGGGAACTCCTTGCACCTGGCTTTGGTGTGCTCGGTCCCTTGCTGCGTTGGGCAGTAGCAGACGTACTGTCTAGGGGACGGACGCTCCGCTTTTGCACCCTGCTCCCTCTTCTGCTGTGCTGGTGGCTCTGTGCGACCACCACCTCTTCATCTGAACTACACTGGTCACCTGCATGACGTTGATTCCATGTGGGGTCAAGGACCTCATCGTCCTCCACATCATCTTCCACCCAAAATTCACCCCTGCCCTCCTTGTCGGTCTGCACAATGGCGAAAGCAGCAGCAGTTGGCACCTGTGTTTCGTCATCATCCGAGACGTGCTGCGATGGTCCTCCCATGTACTCATCATGAAACATAAGTGGTTGGGCATCGGTGCACACAATCTCTTCCACTTCTGGGGCAGGGCTAAGTGGATGGCCCTGGGAAACTCTGCTAACAGAGTCATCAAAAAGCAGAAGAGACTGCTGCATGATTTGGGGCTCAGACTGATTGGCTGATTTGCAAGGGGGTGAGGTGAAAGACTGATGGACATCGGCTGCAGGTGCCAACTCTGAACTTTCATCAGGAGACTGGGTGGGAGACAATGTGAAGGAACCGGAGGCACTGTCAGCAGCAACCCAATCTACTATCGCCTGTACTTGTCCTGGCCTCGACATTCGTACAGCCTCATTAGGCGCGCCAAAATACTGCTGCAGGCTCTGTCGCCTACACGCACCTGAGGAAGGTGTTTCACTAGTGCGTGTAGCTGGCACAGATCGACCACGTCCTCTCCCTGCAACAGGAGCGCCACCAGCAGCACCACGACGCGGGCCACGTCCCCTTTTTGATGATCTCCTCATATTTTCAAAATTTATGATCTCGCCCTAAATGGGTGTTTTTGAATATAGCAGAATACACATACAGTGTCTAAAGCGTTTATGAACACGCAGAAAATGCTATTGGGAAGAAAAAAAACTCAGCAAAATTAATTTTTTTTGCAATGTTTTTACAATATCAGAATAAACAGATAGTGTCTAAAGCGTTTATGAAAACGCAGAAAATGCTATTGGGAAAAAAAAACATTGCAAAATTTTTTTTTTTTTTGCAATGTTTTTGCAATATCAGAATACACGGATAGTATGTAAAGCGTTTATGAAAACGCAGAAAATGCTATTGGGGAAAAAAAAGACCGCAATTTTTTTTTTTTTTGCAATGTTTTTGCAATATCAGAATACACGGACAGTATGTAAAGCGTTTATGAAAACGCAGAAAATGCTATTGTGAAAAAAAACACCGCAAAAGATTATTATTTTTTTGCAATATCAGAATACACTGACAATATGTAAAGCGTTTATGAAAACGCAGAAAATGCTATGGGGAAGAAAAAAACACCGCAAATTTTTTTTTTTTTGCAATGTTTTTGCAATATCAGAATACACGGACAGTATGTAAAGCGTTTATGAAAACGCAGAAAATGCTATTGGGGAAAAAAAAACACTGCAAAAAAAATTTTTTTTTTTTTTTTTTGCAATGTTTTGCAATATGCAATTGTATTTTTTTTTTTGCAATAACAGAATATTGTAAAGCGTTTATGAAAACGTATGAAAAGCGTTTATGAAAACGCAAAAGATTTTTTTTTTATATGAATACACTGACAGGTGAAGCGTTTATGAAAACGCAGAAAATGCTATTGGGAAAAAAAAAACACTGCAAAATTTTTTTTTTTTTTTTGCAATGTTTTTGCAATATCAGAATACACTGACAATATGTAACGCGTTTATGAAAACGCAGAAAATGCTATTGGGGAAAAAAAAAAAAACACTGCAAAATTTTTTTTTTTTTGTTTTTGCAATATCAGAATACACTGACAATATGTAAAGCGTTTATGAAAACGCAGAAAATGCTATTGGAAAAAAAAAAAAGAAAAATAAAATTTTTATGCAATGTTTTTCCAATAGCAGAATACACACAGACTTTGGTGTATCTCTTAGTATATGCAGTGTTGGTCCTAATGTTGCATTAAGCTTGCAGGTAAAACGTTTATATTTTGTCTGGCACTGGCCTCATGGCACTGTTACTGTGACTGTGAACTGCACCCCAGCCAGGGTACAATTGATTTAAGAATCTCTTCAATAATTATCTCTGACTCTTTCTTTTGCTAAATCAAGAAAATCCCTACTCTAGCTATCTAGATCGCTCACTGATCTAACTAATTAGAATAAAATTCAAGGAATGTGGACTGACTTTAGCACACTAACTCCTAAAATCCTCTATCTATCTATCTTTCTGCAGCACAGGAACCTGCCTAACAGTGTCTGACTATAGCAGAATGACGCTGTGTGCTGTGTGTGTACTATTTATAGAGACTGGGTCACATGCTGCACTGGCCAATCACAGCCATGCCATTAGTAGGCATGGCTGTGATGGCTTCTAAGGGCACACTAGTGAAACGATCATCCATTGGCTGCCCTAAAGCTGTTAAAAAGGCGCCAATACAGCGCCGAACACCGGACCCGAACCCGAACTTACAGCCAATAGTTCGGGTTCGGGTCCGGGTCCCGGACACCCAAAAGTCCGGTACGGACCCGAACTTTACAGTTCGGGTTCGCTCAACCCTAATTAGTAATTTATATAGTATATTGACTTCCATGTATATTGTCCCCGTTGGGCTTTCATTTGCCTAAGGCAGTAAAAGATAAGATTTGGAGGGGTGAATTCCTCGATATACTATCTTTGTTACCTGCGTCAAAATAATTTTTGTATAAAACTGACAAACCAGGGGATAGGTCTGAGGAGGATAGGAGGAGGGCCATACCAAAAACCTTCCAGAATTGTTTGCAAGCATTTTGCATTTATGCAGCAGTCATGGGC
>CM053026.1:479377773-479449099 GCA_028564925.1 Lithobates sylvaticus | reverse complement strand
CTGCTACGTTAGGAAACATTCTGTGATTTTATCCCACATTAGAGCAATGGGGTCTCTGAATATTACATTTTAATTCAAATTGTATTCTTAATGTTATTTCTATAATATCTCAAGATTTTCATTTTAAAATTAATTTACAATTTTATCAATGGATTTTATCAATGCATTTTAGATTATAGCCATTGATATAGAATTCCACCCACAAAATGGCCGCTATTATGAGAACGACGATTCTCATATGAAAAAGCTCACCTAACTTTATTTCAAGATGTTCCCGATTTTAATTCACTTTCACCTTCCAAAAAAATGGCCACCGCCATGATGAGGACATTTTTAAACAAAATGGCCAGCAATTCACTTCCTGTCCCTACACATAAATAGAATGTTTTTACAACCAATCTGGTCACCCTGATGGTGCTGTGACGTAACGTGCGTAGGGAGTGGCCGGAAGTCTGAGAGACCGGAAGTGATGCAAGGAGCGTGTTTGACACACAACTACACACAGATAAGCGCAATTTTAAAGTTTTTAATGTAAGAGGCGACTTGGCATTTTCAATAAACTGTATTATCTTTACCTATTACACTATGGGAGGCCTGTTTTCTTTTATTTCCTTTAATGCAAACTTTGAATGTCCATTAAGGAACCACGAGATTTTGAGGCCAATTAAGCAGTCAACAGAGAGAAGGCTCACTCAGCAGATTGTGAACTACGTCCATAACCATCCATATGGACACTGATTGGATACATGAATGGCATACAGGTGATCCCACCCCAGGATATTGTTTTAACCACTTTCAGACCGGACCAATTTGCAGCCAAAGGACCAGGCCCCTTTTTGCGATTTGGCACTGCGTCGCTTTAACTGACAATTGCGCGGTCGTGCGACGTGGCTCCCAAACAAAATTGACGTCCTTTTTTTCCCACAAATAGAGCTTTCTTTTGGTGGTATTTGATCGCCCCTGCGGTTTTTATTTTTTGCGCTATAAACAAAAAAAGAGCATAAATTTTGAAAAAAAAACGCATTCTTTTTTATTTTTTTGCTATAATAAATATCCAACAAAAATATATAAAAAAACTTTTTTTTTTTCCTCAGTTTAGGCCGATACGTATTCTTCTACATATTTTTGGTAAAAAAATCGCAATAAGCGATTATTGATTGGTTTGCGCAGAAGTTATAGCATTTACAAGATAGGGGATAGTCTTATAGCATTTTTATTAATAATTTGTATTTATTAGTAATGGCGGCGATCAGCGATTTTTATTGTGACTGCGACATTATGGCAGACACATCGGACATTTTTGACACATTTTTGGGACCATTGTCATTTATACAGCAATCAATGCTATTTAAATGCATTGATTCCTGTATAAATGACACTGGCAGTGAAGGGGTTAACCACTAGGTGGCAGTGTAGGGTTAAGTATGCCTAGGGGTGTGTTTCTTACTGTGGGGGGCGTGGCTGTCAGCTAGTGAATGCTGATCTCTGCTCCAATCACAGGGAGCAGAGATCGGCGTCACTAGTTGCTAGGCAGAACGGGGAGATGCTGTTTATTTCGGCATCTCCCCGTTCAGCCTTCCCGTGAGACGATCGCGGGTGTCCCCGCGGCAATCGAGTCCGCGGGACCCGCGACCGGCCTCACGGGGGTCCCGACCGGCGCGGGAGCGCGCCACTCCCGGGCGCTCCCGATGGCACGGCGGCATTTAAAAAGGGACTTATATATACGCCCTTATGCCTGTTCGTGCCATTCTGCCGACGTACATCGTCGTGCGCCGGTCGGGAACCGGTTAAGGCATATTTTTCTACCTTTGGAGGTAAGGGCTCTGGGAGCATTATGTGACTATTTAGTCACAGAGATTAACATCAATTTCACTGTAATTGTTTATTTAGAAGATTCACCAAGATTATGGACACTTATAATTTTTATCACTCATTTATCACTTTGATTTGATCACTGTGATTTGGACTATTTTAATGGATACATTTTTATTTGGATTTCAGCAATTGTGTTCACCTTTACACAGTATTTTGGAGTATTTAATTTATATTTTTTATATTTTGTATTTCACTTTATGAATGTGTCTGTGCGGATCACTCAGATCATTATATAAAAAAAAAAATTTTTTTCCTCAGTTTAGGCCAATATGTATTCTTCTACATATTTTTGGTAAAAAAAATTGCAATAAGCGTATATTGATTGGTTTGCGCAAAAGTTATAGTGTCTACAAAATAGGGGATAGATTTTTTACTAGTAATGGTGGCGATCTGCAATTTTTTATTGGGACTGCAACATTATGGCGGACACATCGGACACTTTTGACACTATTTTGGGACCAGTAGATCTGTGTCGTGTCACTAGGCAGAACAGGGAAATGCCTTATTTACATAGGCATCTCCCCGTTCTGCCTCTCCACATCACGATCGCATGCCGCTGGCGAACATCGAGTTCACGGGACCCACGGGCATGCTCCCCCGGCGGGCGTGTGTGGGCGGGCGCCATCGGCAGCACCTGCTCTCCCGCAAGGCGGCAAATTCAAAGGGACGTACAGGTACACCCATTTGCCTGTATGAGCCATTCTGCTGACGTATATGTGGGTGCGGCATTTAGCAAGTGGTTAATGGGATAATAAAGAAGCTGCTTTGCTGGTGATACTGATGGAGTTATGGCAAACGTATTTTAAAAGGCATTTGTTTTCTAGTGATATCAAGAATATTATTATTATGCTTGTTGTTAGTTTTTTTGGGCAAGTTACCACAACACAACACCATTATCCCAGAGTTTTTAAGATCAAAGATACAACTATGTTGGTGTCCCTTGTTCATTTTACATTGTATTTTTTTAAATGTAACTGCCTACTCCCAAACTGTCATTTGAAGTAAAACACATAGCCAAGTATTATTCTACACAGTTTTTTTATTGTGCAGAAAAAGAAATAACACCATTTAAATTAGACATGCTATCTGCCATCCAAATACAAAGAACTTAAATAAAAAGTGCATTCCATGCATACAAAAATATAGAAAATATAACAAATAAAAACATTATTCAAAAAAATAAAAAATAGAAATTAATAAGTGGTGAAGGGGTTAAAATCCTCCTGCAGGGTGGGTTTCTCACATCTGCTCATTTGCTCACCAGTCATCTGCCCTAATTGATTGTAAATATTTTTTGGGCATTTAATAAACTGTGATTGTGGGGAGGGACAGGGGCCAACTAAGACCAAGTGGCCATCTCTGCTACAGACAGTCAGTTCAAGGATTGTTCAGAGTGAGGGAGGGGTACCCCAGCTTTGGCAAATTGATTTTCAAAAATGCTAACTGCTCCATTAGCTGGGGGGACAACTGGGATCTTTGGGGTGACAGGATGTTTCCCGTCACAGAAAACACCGCTCACTCTGGACACTTGTCGGAGGGCAGGACAGTAGCTCCTTGGCAATATCTGCTAGGGCAGGCCACTCCTCGATCTTCTCCTGCCAAAAAAACATTGGATCTGTGGTGGGGTGCACTGGTGGGGCTGACAAATAGGACATGACAACCTCCTTTGCTGATATGGGTTTCTTGGGGCGCACTGTGCTGGAGGTTCCCATTAGGGTGTCAAGTGCCTCAGCCAAGACAGAAGATGCTCCGCTGGCAGGAGCTCTGCTCACTTCACTAGATGATGCATGGGAGAGGGGGTGTTCAATATCTTATTTCTCCTCTCCCAGCTCTAGCAGCCTTACCATCTGCCTTTCCGTCTGACGCACCCTGTCGATTAGTCTGTCCCGCCATGTTGTCAGAGCACTACACTGCACAGCCATTTTTCCCTTGATGCGAGGGTCACACATGGCAGCCAGCATCAGTTCTGGGCAAGAGGCGGTCAACTCCTGCGTGCGCCTGCCAAATTCCATCAGAAATGTGTTTAGCAGAGCCAACACATCAGGTTGAGGGCCACCACAAGGCAAAGGTTCCTCAGCCGACTTGAGCCGCTCCAATTTGCTCTGAAGGTGGTTGAAGAGTGGGAGAACATGACCAATGCTGGCATCCCCGCGGCTTAGGTGTTCTGTGACAGAGAGGAAAGGTTTGAGGACTGCCACAATCTGCCCAATTATGGCCCAGTCCTCCCTGCCTAAAGGTCTCTCTATGCCAATGTTATGATCACAGGCCATGGCATGTAGAGCCTTCTGCTTCTCAAGGATGCGTTCCAGCATTGCTAGGGTTGAATTCCACCTAGTCCCCACATCCTGTTTTAGGCAGTGTTCTGGAAGGCCTGCCTTCCTCTGTTCCACCCTGAGGAGGTGGTTCCGATGGAAGTGGCCATCCATCTTCCGACAAGAGTCCACCACTTTGGACAGCCTTCCATCACCGCCAGAAATAGCCTCCACCAACCGAAAACTGCCAGTTACCACATGGTGGAGAAGGTGGGCTGAGGAGCGCACACCCACAAAGTTGCCATCCCTTACAGCCTTGACCATGTTGCTGCCTCCATCAGTGACAACATAGCCAATCCGGTAGTTGCTGTCTGCCTGTCCAAACCACTGCAACAACATTTTCTGCAGGGCTTGCAGGATGTTTGTTGCTGTGTGCTTTTCATCAAGCGCCTCAGTGTGCAGGAGGAAGGAACAGTGCCCCTGTTTGTCAACTGCTGACGAGGATACAGATGTTTGAACTACATCATGGGACGCCTTGGCCTGCCACCAATGTGCCATCAGGGACATAGTGCTGGGCACTACACACACTCCACAGGTCAGTGGTCAGGTGCACTGCCTGTCCACCTGCCCTTCTGATGTCCTCTTTGAGCACCCCAACACAAGACCTGTATAAGGCTGGCACCACAGTTTGGCTGAAGGTCTTATGTGATGGCACACAGTACAACAGTGTGGTGCAACAGCCTGCATCAATTGCTTGAAGGGCTCACCTTCTACCATGTTGAAAGGAGCTCCTCCAACTGCAATGAGCTGGCCAATCAGGCGTGTTATTTTACATACCTGTGCCCGAGACATACCCTTACTCTGAAAGCCACCAAAATCTTCCAGGGTGGCCTGCTGGTATGGATTGGATGTGGGATGGTAACAGCATTCTTTTCTGCCTTATACTGGCTGGTGGTGCTGGCACTTATGGTGGCTGTGGCGGTGCCACTATTGGTTCCACTTTTGGTGTTTGGAGGAGGGGCCATAATACCTAACAGCACTGCGTGGTGGTGCACACGCATGTGCTGGTTCATGCCACTATTACTGATATGCCATATGTCTCGGCCCCCGGCTGACCTCCCTGCCACAGTGATTGCATTTGGCCTTTTAACCAACACCAATTCTTTTAAAATGCTGCAAAATGCTGGAACAGCAGCCACCACCAATGACATTGCCTGATGGAATCCCATCCACTACAGTGGTCACACTCTCTTCCTGAGGTTTGGCAGGAGCAGGAGGAAGAGACCTGTACATCCTGGGAACCCCTTTGGACTGCCCTCTTCCATAAAAGGTACCAATGGGCACCATGCGACCAGCAGAAGTGGTAGAAGTGGTAGCGCCACTTTTGCTATGAACTGTGCTGCTGGTTCTAGGAGGTAAATCCTGGAACAGCTGGCGACGTGCAAATGTCTGCTGTTTGCCAGGCTCTTTACCACCAGCAGTCTTCACTCCCGTTCACCTCAGCTTTATGGGAGGTGAACTGAGCTCAGAGGGCGCAGAGACAGAACGTCCCACCTGCTGCTCATGTAGACAGCTCATAGCTCTCCCTCTCTCAGCAGCACTCTTACTGATTTTTTGGCCTTGTTTGCTGCTCATTTTTCCTTTAAAAGTTAGAAAAATATAGACAAAACAAAAATATGATTTTGATCGCAGCAAACACCAAAATCACAAAATGTACAAAAAAAATATTATACCAACAGAAAATAACAAAATATCAACTAAATGAAACAAGAAAAAAAAAAAAATCTCTCTCAAAACCAACCAAAAAACAAATAAATCCAGAAACTAAACACTAACAGATGATACACTCGCACACTACAACAGATATAAACTAAAATGAACAACGAAAAACAAAGGATTGTAAAAATATTCGCTCAGATGCACAGACAAATAATTGTGTGATCTGCTCCACTACACTAACTAACTAACGGGCCTGCCTTGTAGGCCTCAGCATCAGAAGAAAACATCTGATTGGTCAACCAACAGTCACATGTTTCCATAGTAAAGAAATTTGGACCGAAAAGTGAACGCATCTAACGAAAATTCGTATTTCGGATCGGAAATTCTTCAACGGAATTTCGTATTTCGGATAAAAACCAAACTACCATCATCAGCATTGACTGCCATATTGAGATAGGTATATATATTTTTGCCTTTAAATTCATTATAACGAATGTTCGTAATTGTTACGAAAAGTTAACGAACCTAACGACAATTCGTATTTCGTACGAATCAAAACTGAATTTTGGACACGAATTACGAAATACTAATTAATTCTAATATGAACTGGAACGGAACAAAACTAAACAAATTTATTGACGGCGCACATGTCTACTCCACACATTAGCAAAGTATGTAGTGCCTTAACATTAGCATGGAGAAGGAAAAGGTGGAAGGAGCTGGCAGTGTTGCTAGGTACCTGAGTTTGGGAGACCCAGGCACCAGGGCCAAGATTACAGAGTAGTTGCAGTGTGTACATTCCTAGTAGTGTAGGTGTCTGAAAGGCAAGCAGGTTGCAAGCAACAATAGACTGGGTAGGTAAGTATTTCCTTAATTTGACTAGTAACTTGACCATAACTCACTATGTAGGGCCTCGGGCACTTGACCATCTTTCCTTAATACTTTACTCTTCTTACTAGGTCATGATCTTCCACGCTGTACTATTGGCAGAATGAGTGCAGATATGTTGCATTGTTTGAAGGAACTGGAGCAAATCAAGGAGGCTGCCACTGCTTTACAGTGAAGAATAAGATTTTGTGGACATGCTTGCCAAATTCTAATTTCCTCTTGCCTGGTCTGAAGTGTATTGTTCCACTTGTTGGTTACTGTTTGCCTTACTAATTTCCATGTTTTTTTGACTTTTAAATGCAAAAGTTTAGGGACAGAACTCAGTGTTTCTACACTCCACTCCTCTAGGTGCACCACCAGGTCCTGTTTTCTAGATTTTCCTCAGTAATTCGCACAGTTGTTCATAGACTAACAGTGAAAATGACAACACCACCTGTGCCAAATTGAAGAAATCTCAAAAACATGACCTGGGTTTGCATCTTGAGGAGGAGAGTTGGGAAACACTGCCCTAAATAATGTGAATTGTAATTTTTTAGAATCTAAAACCCCAAATTTTAAGGTGCCCCCAAAATGGGCCCTAACATTCTTATTTCCCCATGATCCTATGCCTAAAATGTTTGTAGTCCCATACATCTATTTAAAAAAAAACACAGTGTGTCAACATGTGCTATCTCCCATCACAGGGTATCAATGGACACGTTTTGGGGGTGCAACCCCTTCCTCATAACTAAAGTAGCTCTGAGGAAGGGGTTTGACCCCCAAAATGCATGCATTGATACCCTGTGATGGGAGATAGCACATGTTGACACACTGTGTGTTTTGGGGGTTTTGAAAAATAGATGTTTGTAACTACACACATTTTACGCATGGGATCATAAGGGACATTTAATTGTTAGGCCTCTATGTGTACATGGCTTAAAATTTTGGCTGAGGAAGGCAACATCCACACAGTCTTGGGATACTAATGTCTTGTTTGGCCTTCACTTTAACAAACTCAAACTTTGTAAGTTACTGAGTTTCGGATGTGTATCTAATGGTTTAGAACATGCCTGTTTAGCCACAAAAAAGCAGAAATAATGCAAAACATACATGTTATACACCAAGATTAGGGATGAGCCGAACACCCCCCCGTTCGGCTCGCACCAGAACCCGCGAACGGACCTAAAGTCCGTGCGAGCTTTAGAACCCTATTAGTTATAATGGATGCGAACGTTCGAAATTAAAAGTGCTCATTTTAAAGGCTAATATGCATGTTAATGTCATAAAAAAAGTGTTTGGGGACCTGGGTCCTGCCCCAGGGGACATGTATCAATGCAAATTTTTTTTTTAAAAACGGCCGTTTTTTCAGGAGCAGTGATTTTAATAATGCTTAAATTGAAACAATAAAAGTGTATTCCTTTAAATTTCGTACCTGGGGGGTGTCTATAGTATGCCTGTGAAGGGGGTGGGCAGCCAGGGGGCAGGGGGGAGGGGGGGACCATGGCACCAGGCAGGGGGGGTAGGGGGGGGCAGGGACATCAAGTGGAACCAGGGCAGGAGAGGGGAGGTCAGGGTGGCAGTACCAGGGGGACCAGGGGGGGGCAGGGTGGTGTCAGCAGGAGGGCAGGACCAGGGGACCCCGGCCAGTGGGGAGGATAACCAGGGGGGGGGGATGGGGGTCATATGGGGGGGACCCAGGGGGGTGTGCCAGGGGAACCAGGCCAGTGGCCAGGGGGGACCAGGGGGGGGGGAACCAGCGATGCAGGCAGGGGGGGCAGGGGTGGACCCAGGAGGGTTGTGCAGTGGGGCAGGGCCAGGCCAGTGGGGTGGGTGTCGAGGTGAGGTGGGTATAACAGGCATGCGGGGTGTGGGGGTGACCAGGCAGCTGGGAAGGAGGGGGGGTGCCAGGGGGGTTGGGGGCAGTGCCAGGGGGGGGGGGGTCCAGGGGGGGGGTGGGGGGGCAGGGGGGGGCAGCCAGGCCAGGGGGGCCAGAGGCAGGGGGGTGGGGGGGGGAGCCAGGGCAGGCAGGGGAGGGACCAGGGGCAGGGGGTGGGGCCCAGGGAGAAAGGCAGGGCAGGGGGGCAGGCAGAAGGCAGGCATGCGTAGACGAAGGGGGCAGGGGGGCAGGTGGGGGCAGAGGGTGAAAAGGGGGGGCAGGGGGGGTGCAGGGGATGGGGCAGGGCCGGGGGGGCCAGGTTCCTGTGGTGCAGGGGGCAGTGGGGAACCAGTCAGGCAGGGGCAGAGGGGCCAGGGCAGACCAGGCCAAGGGAGGGGCAGGGGCGGAGCAGGGGCATTGCAGGAGGGCAGGGCAGAACCAAGTGGCCAGGGGGGGGGGGGGGGGGGACCAGCATGCACAGGCAGGGGGGGGGAGCAGGGGGCCAGGGGGCATAGCAATGCAGGCCATTGCAGGCATCAGGGGGGGGGATAACCAGCGTTGGCCAGGGGCGCATGTTTCCCGTGTTTAGAACTGTCTCTGCGCAAAGTGTCATTTTTGAAAGTAAAAAAGCTATTTAAAATCACTCGCGGCTAATGTTAATTCACGGCTCCCGTAACACAGAGAACAGTGATTCATTGAAACTCATTCATAAAAAAAAGTCATTGATAAAAAATAAAAAAAATGAAAAAAAAAAAAGCGTAGGGGTCCCCCCAAATTCAATAAACCAGGCCCTTCAGGTCTGGGATGGATATTAAGGGGGATCCCAGCCAAAAAAAAAAAAAAAAAAATGGCGTAGGGTCCCCCTCAAAATCCATACCAGACCCTTGAGGTCTGGTATGGATTTTAAGGGGAACCCTAGCCAAAAAAAATGGCGTGGGGTCCCCCTCAAAATCCATACCAGACCCTTATCCGAGCACGCAACCTGGCAGGCCGCAGGAAAAGAGGGGGGGACGAGAGCGGCCCCCCCTCTCGCCTGAACCATACCAGGCCACATGCCCTCAACATTGGGAGGATGCTTTGGGGGTCTAAGACCCCTAAAGCACCTTGTCCCCATGTTGATGAGGACAAGGGCCTCTTCCCCACAACCGTGCCCGGTGGTTGTGGGGGTCTGCGGGCGGGGGGCTTATCGGAATCTGGAAGCCCCCTTTAACAAGGGGACCCCCAGATCCCGGCCCCCCCCCCTGTGTGAAATGGCTCCGCTCCATCTGACAGGTCTTTTAAAACGGAGGGCACATGGTGACCCCGCCCCCCTCTGACATCATGGGGAAAGCCATCATGGAATTCCCCGTGACGTCTCTGTGCGTCAGAGGGGGCGGGGTCACCAGGTTCCCTCCATTATAAAAGACCTGTCAGATGGAGCGGAGCCTCACACAGCGGGAGCCCCCAATTGCGCGGAGCGGCCCAAGAAGACACCGACACCGACACCGATGCCGACGGAAGAAGATGCCGGACGAGAAGGACGAGAAGACCAGCGCAAGAAGAAGCGGATCGGAGGAAGAAGAAAATGGAAGAAGAAGATGGAAGAAGATGAAGGAAGGAGAAGATGAAGAAACCGAAGGATGAAGAAAGAAGATTTTAATAAAGGAATTGTCAAAGACTGTCTCCTGTCATTTTTACCATTTTTGCCACTTTTTTGGTGAAATGGTAGGGGTACTTTTGTACCCCCTTACCATTTCACACAGGGGGGGGCGGGATCTGGGGGTCCCCTTGTTAAAGGGGGCTTCCAGATTCCGATAAGCCCCCCGCCCGCAGACCCCCACAACCACCGGGCACGGTTGTGGGGAAGAGGCCCTTGTCCTCATCAACATGGGGACAAGGTGCTTTAGGGGTCTTAGACCCCCAAAGCATCCTCCCAATGTTGAGGGCATGTGGCCTGGTACGGTTCAGGCGAGAGGGGGGGCTGCTCTCGTCCCCCCCTCTTTTCCTGCGGCCTGCCAGGTTGCGTGCTCGGATAAGGGTCTGGTATGGATTTTGAGGGGGACCCCACGCCATTTTTTTTGGCTAGGGTTCCCCTTAAAATCCATACCAGACCTCAAGGGTCTGGTATGGATTTTGAGGGGACCCTACGCCATTTTTTTTTTTTTTTTTTTAGCTGGTGTTCCCCTTAATATCCATCCCAGACCTGAAGGGCCTGGTTATTGAATTTGGGGGGACCCCTACGCTTTTTTTTTGTTTTTTATTAATGAATGACAGTTCTCTGTGTTACAGGAGCCATCAATTCATTAGCCGCGAGTGATTTTAAATAGCTTTTTTCCTGCAAAAATGACACTTTTTTGCAGGGAAAGTTCTAAGCACAGGAAACCTGCCCCCTTCACAGGCCACCTATAGACACCCCCCAGATGTGATACTGCAATGCTGTTCTAACAGCATGCACACACATATCCCCAGAAATAGAGCACATATTGTTGTCAGCAGTCAGCAGCACACTGACACGCTGACACTGACTGAAACATAATATGCGAGGCCGCCGGCGCGGCGGCCTCTTATACCGTGGGGCGTGTACTAAAGCCCCTGAGCTATAATTGGCTACAGGCATCCTGCCTGTAGCCAATTATGGCTCTCCTCACTGCCGGCGCTGTGATTGGCCAAGCATGCAGGGTCACAGTGCATGCTTGGCCAATCATCAGCCAGCATTGCACTGCGCGGGCCGCAATGCATTGCGGGGCCGCTCGCATCACACGAATTTGATGCGAGCGGCCCCAATAGTTCTGGGCTCGCCGAGCGAGCGAACACCCGGTGCTCGATTCGAACATGGGTTCGAATCGAACACCAGGCTCATCCTTAACCAAGATGTTGGTTTGTTTTAAAACCTTAAAATGCACATGTGAAAGTGCTTTGAGTACAATGTTTTTTACTAAACAATGTGTGGCTTATTATTTCATTGCTCAATACCAGTGTATTTTGTAAGTTGTTGTAGGTACAGTGACAATGTGCTATTAAATGTGGACAACTCCTGCAATTTTTAGGCCTCCAAAGAATTAAAGGAGTTGTAAAGGCTGTAATGTTTTTGAACTTCATGCATTAGATCTATTAAGAGCCAAAACATTGTGTGTGTGTAGTAGACCCACAGCACACCATAATAGTTAGCTGAAGAAGATATTGTCACCTCATGTAGCAATTAAGGTACATTTGCACCATTGGAGCAAGTGACCAAAATAAAGCCTATTTGGGAACATATTAGACATATAAGAAACACAGACAACAGTAGTTCAAATGAAATAGGAGTTTATGATCTCCAAAAAATATTAGAAATGATCAGCTACAATTTGCTGCCAAGCCACTGCCCCTCTACCCACAAAATATTCAAGGTATTGTACAAGTGAATGTGAGAGATGACATCACTAAGGGAGCTAGGTAGGAGGTGGAATCCTTATGGGTAGAGCTCCAAAGGGATGATGCTAAGAGGAAAATAATACTGGGAGTATACTATAGGCCCCCTAAACTGAGGGAGGAAGGGGAGACAGATCTCCTATCACAATTTGGATTAGCAGCAAGGATGGGAAGTGTTATCATAATGGGGGATTTTAATTATCCAGATATAGACTGGGCGGAGGGAACCACACATTCATCTAAGGCTCGCCAGTTCCTAAATGTCTTGCAGGACAATTTTATGGGTCACATGGTAGACGCACCAACTAGAAATAAAGCGTTACTGGATCCACTGATTACCAACAATACAGACCAGATCACGGATGTGGAAATACGGGGTAATTTAGGTAACACCGATCACAGGTCAATTGGCTTCAGTATAAATCACACAAATAGGAAACATAAAGGGAATACAAAGACACTGAATTTCAAAAGAGTCAACTTCCCTAAACTACAAACCTTGCTAGAAGGCATAAATTGGGATACAATCTTAGAAACAAAGAACACGGAGGAGAGATGGGTTTGCTTTAAGAGCATATTAAATAAGGGCATTAGCCAATGCATCCCATTGGGTAATACATTTAAAAGAGCGAACAAAAGTCCTGGATGGCTTAACTCCAATGTAAAAATGCATATAAAAGCAGAGGAGAAGGCCTTCAAAAAATACAAGGTTGAGGGATCATCATCAGCATTCAGACTTTATAAAGAATGCAACAAGAAATGTAAGGGTACAATAAGGATGGCTAAGATAGAACATGAAAGACACATAGAGGAGGAGAGCTAAAAAAAATCCCAAGAAATTATTTAAGAATGTAAACAGTAAAAAAGGGAGGACAGACCATATTGGCCCCATAAAGAATGAGGAAGGACATCTGGTTACAAAGGATGGGTAGATGGCAAAGGTATTGAATTTATTCTTCTCCTCAGTCTTCATGAGGGAATCGTGGGGCTTCAGTAACCAATACTGCAGTGTTTATCCTCATGACACATCACAGGAAGCACCTCCATGGTTAACAGAGAACAGAATTAAAATTAGACTTGGGAAATTTAACATTAATAAATCACCGGGACCAGATGGCTTGCACCCAAGGGTACTTGGGGAACTCAGTCAAGTAATTGCCAGACCATTGTTCCTAATTTTTACTGACAGTCTATTGACTGGAATGGTAGCAGATGATTGGAGAAAAGCCAATGTAGCACCAATACTTAAAAAGGGCCCAAAATACATCCCTGGGAACTACAGACCAGTTAGCCTAACATCAATAGTATGTAAACTCTTGGGGGGGGGGTGATAAGGACTAGACATGTTCACACTGAAATATTTTGTTTTGGAATTTAGTTTTAATCCGAAAAATTAATTTATTTAGTTACTCCCGAAAATTGTAGGGATGGGCCCGGTGCTCGATGCGAACCCACGTTCGCATCGAGCACCGGGCGTTCGCTCGCTCGGCGCACCGGGCGTTCGCTCGCCCAGCCCAGAACTATTTTGGCCGCTCGCATCACGTTCGTGTGATGCGAGCGGCCCCGCAATGCATTGCGGCCGGCGCGGCCGGCGCAGTGCATTGCTGGCTGATGATTGGCCAAGCATGCACTGTGACCCCGCATGCTTGGCCAATCACAGCCCCGGAAACTCGAAGAGCCATAATTGGCTACAGGCAGGACGCCTGTAGCCAATTACAGCTCAGGGGCTGTAGTACACGCCCCCCCCCCTATAAAAGGCCGCCACGCCGTCTGCGCCGGTCACATGCTGTTCCGGCGCAGATAGAGCAGGCTAGATCTGTGACACTCTGCTGGATTTAGTTAGATAGATTTACTGAGAGAGAGTTAGGTTGGATAGATTCATTTAGAAGGATTGAGTTAGAAAGAGGGGCTTGTAGTGTGTTCGTGGCAGGCAGGCAGCGCTCCTATATTTTGTTCCCAGAAGCACCTATAGGACTTGTAGTGTGTTCGTGGCAGGCAGGCAGAGCTCCTATATTTTGTTCCCAGAAGCACCTATAGGACTTGTAGTGTGTTCCTGGCAGGCAGGCAGAGCTCCTATATTTTGTTCCCAGAAGCACCTATAGGACTTGTAGTGTGTTCGTGGCAGGCAGGCAGAGCTCCTATATTTTGTTCCCAGAAGCACCTATAGGACTTGTAGTGTGTTCCTGGCAGGCAGGCAGAGCTCCTATATTTTGTTCCCAGAAGCACCTATAGGACTTGTAGTGTGTTCGTGGCAGGCAGGCAGAGCTCCTATATTTTGTTCCCAGAAGCACCTATAGGACTTGTAGTGTGTTCCTGGCAGGCAGGCAGAGCTCCTATATTTTGTTCCCAGAAGCACCTATAGGACTTGTAGTGTGTTCGTGGCAGGCAGGCAGAGCTCCTATATTTTGTTCCCAGAAGCACCTATAGGACTTGTAGTGTGTTCCTGGCAGGCAGGCAGAGCTCCTATATTTTGTTCCCAGAAGCACCTATAGGACTTGTAGTGTGTTTCGTGGCAGGCAGGCAGAGCTCCTATATTTTCTTCCCAGAAGCACCTATAGGACTTGTAGTGTGTTCCTGGCAGGCAGGCAGAGCTCCTATATTTTGTTCCCAGAAGCACCTATAGGACTTGAAGTGTGTTAGTCCCATCACACAGAGATCATATATTTTGTTCCCAGAAGCACCTATAGGACTTGAAGTGTGTTAGTCCCATCACACAGACCTATATTTTCTTCCCAGAGGCACCTATAGGACTTGAAGTGTGTTAGTCCCATCACACAGAGATCATATATTTTGTTCCCAGAAGCACCTATAGGACTTGAAGTGTGTTAGTCCCATCACACAGACCTATATTTTCTTCCCAGAAGCACCTATAGGACTTGAAGTGTGTTAGTCCAATCACACAGAGATCATATATTTTGTTCCCAGAAGCACCTATAGGACTTGAAGTGTGTTAGTCCCATCACACAGAGATCATATATTTTGTTCCCAGAAGCACCTATAGGACTTGAAGTGTGTTAGTCCCATCACACAGAGATCATATATTTTGTTCCCAGAAGCACCTATAGGACTTGAAGTGTGTTAGTCCCATCACACAGATCTATATTTTCTTCCCAGAAGCACCTATAGGACTTGAAGTGTGTTAGTCCAATCACACAGAGATCTATATTTTGTTCCCAGAAGCACCTATAGGACTTGAAGTGTGTTAGTCCCATCACACAGAGATCTTATATTTTGTTCCCAGAAGCACCTATAGGACTTGAAGTGTGTTAGTCCCATCACACAGAGATCATATATTTTGTTCCCAGAAGCACCTATAGGACTTGAAGTGTGTTAGTCCCATCACACAGAGATCATATATTTTTTCTTCCCAGAAGCACCTATAGGACTTGAAGTGTGTTAGTCCAATCACACAGAGATCATATATTTTGTTCCCAAAGCACCTATAGGACTTGAAGTGTGTTAGTCCCATCACACAGAGATCATATATTTTGTTCCCAGAAGCACCTATAGGACTTGAAGTGTGTTAGTCCCATCACACAGAGATCATATATTTTCTTCCCAGAAGCACCTATAGGACTTGAAGTGTGTTAGTCCCATCACACAGAGATCATATATTTTGTTCCCAGAAGCACCTATAGGACTTGAAGTGTGTTAGTCCAATCACACAGAGATCATATATTTTGTTCCCAGAAGCACCTATAGGACTTGAAGTGTGTTAGTCCCATCACACAGAGATCATATATTTTGTTCCCAGAAGCACCTATAGGACTTGAAGTGTGTTAGTCCCATCACACAGATCTATATTTTCTTCCCAGAAGCACCTATAGGACTTGAAGTGTGTTAGTCCCATCACACAGACCTATATTTTCTTCCCAGAAGCACCTATAGGACTTGAAGTGTGTTAGTCCAATCACACAGAGATCTATATTTTGTTCCCAGAAGCACCTATAGGACTTGAAGTGTGTTAGTCCCATCACACAGAGATCATATATTTTGTTCCCAGAAGCACCTATAGGACTTGAAGTGTGTTAGTCCAATCACACAGAGATCATATATTTTGTTCCCAGAAGCACCTATAGGACTTGAAGTGTGTTCGTGGCAATCAGGCAGAGCTCCTATATTTTGTTCCCAGAAGCACCTATAGGACTTGAAGTGTGTTAGTCCCATCACACAGAGCTCCTATATTTTGTTCCCAGAAGCACCTATAGGACTTGAAGTGTGTTAGTCCCATCACACAGAGATCATATATTTTGTTCCCAGAAGCACCTATAGGACTTGAAGTGTGTTAGTCCCATCACACAGATCTATATTTTCTTCCCAGAAGCACCTATAGGACTTGAAGTGTGTTAGTCCCATCACACAGAGATCATATATTTTGTTCCCAGAAGCACCTATAGGACTTGAAGTGTGTTAGTCCCATCACACAGACCTATATTTTCTTCCCAGAAGCACCTATAGGACTTGAAGTGTGTTAGTCCAATCACACAGAGATCATATATTTTGTTCCCAGAAGCACCTATAGGACTTGAAGTGTGTTAGTCCCATCACACAGAGATCTATATTTTGTTCCCAGAAGCACCTATAGGACTTGAAGTGTGTTAGTCCCATCACACAGAGATCATATATTTTGTTCCCAGAAGCACCTATAGGACTTGAAGTGTGTTAGTCCCATCACACAGACATATATTTTGTTCCCAGAAGCACCTATAGGACTTGAAGTGTGTTAGTCCCATCACACAGAGATCATATATTTTTTCCCAGAAGCACCTATAGGACTTGAAGTGTGTTAGTCCCATCACACAGAGATCATATATTTTGTTCCCAGAAGCACCTATAGGACTTGAAGTGTGTTAGTCCCATCACACAGAGATCATATATTTTTCTTCCCAGAAGCACCTATAGGACTTGAAGTGTGTTAGTCCCATCACACAGAGATCATATATTTTGTTCCCAGAAGCACCTATAGGACTTGAAGTGTGTTAGTCCCATCACACAGAGATCATATATTTTGTTCCCAGAAGCACCTATAGGACTTGAAGTGTGTTAGTCCATCACACAGAGATCATATATTTTGTTCCCAGAAGCACCTATAGGACTTGAAGTGTGTTAGTCCCATCACACAGACCTATATTTTCTTCCCAGAAGCACCTATAGGACTTGAAGTGTGTTAGTCCCATCACACAGAGATCATATATTTTGATCCCAGAAGCACCTATAGGACTTGAAGTGTGTTAGTCCAATCACACAGAGATCATATATTTTGTTCCCAGAAGCACCTATAGGACTTGAAGTGTGTTAGTCCCATCACACAGACCTATATTTTCTTCCCAGAAGCACCTATAGGACTTGAAGTGTGTTAGTCCCATCACACAGAGATCATATATTTTGTTCCCAGAAGCACCTATAGGACTTGAAGTGTGTTAGTCCCATCACACAGAGATCATATATTTTCTTCCCAGAAGCACCTATAGGACTTGAAGTGTGTTAGTCCATCACACAGAGATCATATATTTTGTTCCCAGAAGCACCTATAGGACTTGAAGTGTGTTAGTCCCATCACACAGAGATATTTTTTGTTCCCAGAAGCACCTATAGGACTTGAAGTTTGTTAGTCCCATCACACAGAGATCTTATATTTTGTTCCCAGAAGCACCTATAGGACTTGAAGTGTGTTAGTCGCATCACACAGAGATCCTATATTTTCTTCTCAGAAGCACCCACGGGACTTGTAGTGTGTTAGTGGCATCACACAGAGCTCCTATATTTGCTTCCCAGAAGCACCCATAGGACTTCTAGTGTGTTAGTGGCATCACACAGAGCTCCTCTATTTTCTTTGCAGAAGCACCCACAGGACTTCTGGTGTGTTAGTGGCATCACACAGAGCTCCTCTATTTTCTTTCCAGAAGCACCCATAGGACTTCTAGTGTGTTAGTGGCATCACACAGAGCTCCTATATTTTCTTCTCAGCAGCACCCACAGGACTTCTAGTGTGTTAGTGGCATCACACAGAGCTCCTCTATTTTCTTTGCAGAAGCACCCACAGGACTTCTACTGTGTTAGTGGCATCACACAGAGCTCCTCTATTTTCTTTGCAGAAGCACCCATAGGACTTCTAGTGTGTTAGTGGCATCACACAGAGCTCCTCTTTTTTCTTTGCAGAAGCACCCATAGGACTTCTCGTGTGTTAGTGGCATCACACAGAGCTCCTATATTTTCTTCTCAGCAGCACCCACAGGACTTCTAGTGTGTTAGTGGCATCACACAGAGCTCCTCTATTTTCTTTGCAGAAGCACCCATAGGACTTCTCGTGTGTTAGTGGCATCACACAGAGCTCCTCTATTTTCTTTGCAGAAGCACCCACAGGACTTCTAGTGTGTTAGTGGCATCACACAGAGCTCCTCTATTTTCTTTGCAGAAGCACCCATAGGACTTCTAGTGTGTTAGTGGCATCACACAGAGCTCCTATATTTTCTTCTCAGCAGCACCCACAGGACTTCTAGTGTGTTAGTGGCATCACACAGAGCTCCTCTATTTTCTTTGCAGAAGCACCCACAGGACTTCTAGTGTGTTAGTGGCATCACACAGAGCTCCTCTATTTTCTTTGCAGAAGCACCCATAGGACTTCTAGTGTGTTAGTGGCATCACACAGAGCTCCTCTTTTTCTTTGCAGAAGCACCCATAGGACTTCTAGTGTGTTAGTGGCATCACACAGAGCTCCTATATTTTCTTCTCAGCAGCACCCACAGGACTTCTAGTGTGTTAGTGGCATCACACAGAGCTCCTCTATTTTCTTTGCAGAAGCACCCATAGGACTTCTCGTGTGTTAGTGGCATCACACAGAGCTCCTCTATTTTCTTTGCAGAAGCACCCATAGGACTTCTAGTGTGTTAGTGGCATCACACAGAGCTCCTCTTTTTTTCTTTGCAGAAGCACCCATAGGACTTCTAGTGTGTTAGTGGCATCACACAGAGCTCCTATATTTTCTTCTCAGCAGCACCCACAGGACTTCTAGTGTGTTAGTGGCATCACACAGAGCTCCTCTATTTTCTTTGCAGAAGCACCCATAGGACTTCTAGTGTGTTAGTGGCATCACACAGAGCTCCTCTATTTTCTTTGCAGAAGCACCCATAGGACTTCTAGTGTGTTAGTGGCATCACACAGAGCTCCTCTATTTTCTTTGCAGAAGCACCCATAGGACTTCTCTTGTGTTAGTGGCATCACACAGAGCTCCTATATTTTCTTTGCAGAAGCACCCATAGGACTTCTCGTGTGTTAGTGGCATCACACAGAGCTCCTATATTTTCTTCTCAGCAGCACCCACAGGACTTCTAGTGTGTTAGTGGAGTCACACAGAGCTCCTATATATTCTTCTCAGCAGCACCCACAGGACTACCGACTACAATGGCTGGAAGACCGCCAAGGGGAGGCAGAGCGTGCAGAGCCAAGAACACAGGGCAGGCAGGCTCTGTTTCTAGTGGACGTGGCCGTGGACATGGACGTGGTCGTGCATCGTCATCAGCACGTGGCCATGGGACACGCGCGTCTTTGTTTTCGGCAGCTGGACATGTGGAGCCGCATCATGCTGAAGGCTTGGTAGAATGGATGACCAAGCCCTCCTCATCCTCCTCATCCTCTCTCACCCAGGCTCAGGGTACTGGCAGAGCATCATCAGCCACCCCTTCCCTAGACCCACCATGTCCTCCTGAGGAGTCCCCCGAACTCTTTGAGCACAGTGTTGGGTACATGCTCCAGGAGGATGCCCAACGATTCGAAGGCTCGGATGATGATACCCAGCTTGAGGAATCTGGCAGTACTGTTCCACCAGCTGCAGCTTACTGCCAGGTTTGCTCTAGTGGTGAAGAGGGAGGGGATGATGAGGTCACTGACTCCACGTGGGTGCCTGAAGGGAGAGAGGATGAGGAGGAGGACGAGGAGGAGGAGGATGCGGCGTCACATGTCCAACGAGGCAGGGTGCCCCCTGGAGGCCAGGTAGAGGCCAGCACGGCAACTGTACAACACCGCAGAGCTCCGCCTGTGCAGGGCGCTGCCTCTGCACGTTATCAGAAAAGTTCTTTGGTGCGGGCCTTTTTTGAGACGAGTGCAGCAGATCGCACCACTGCTATTTGCAATATTTGTCTCAAGCGTATCTCGCGTGGCCAAAACATCAGCCGCTTGGGCACCACAAGCATGACCAGACATATGGCGACCTGCCATGCAGCTCGTTGGCAGGCACACATAAAAGACCCACACCAAAGAACTAAGCGGACCTCTCCTTGCTCCTCCTCAGCTGGGATCTCCATCCCCACTACACCTTCAGTCCTCTCTGAAAGCTGCTCTGAGAGGACTGAAGGTGTAGAATTAGGTGTGTCACAACCAAGTACTTGCAGTACACCGACGTCCGATTGCAGCAGACAAATTTCCCTGCCCCAGCTGCTGGACCGTAGAAAGAAGTACACTCCCAGCCATCCACATGCCCAGCGGTTGAATGCTAGCCTGGCTAAATTGCTAGCACTTCAACTGCTGCCTTTTCAGTTGGTAGACTCGGCCCCCTTCCGTGAGTTTGTTCAATGTGCGGTTCCTCAGTGGCAGGTTCCCAAACGCCACTTTTTCTCAGGAAGGCGATTCCGTCTCTCTACCGGCATGTGGAGGGCAATGTCCATGCCTCGCTGGACAGGGCGGTCAGCGGTAAGGTGCATATTACCGCTGACTCATGGTCCAGCAGGCATGGACAGGGACGGTACCTTTCTTTCACGGCCCATTGGGTCACTCTATTGGCAGCTGGGAGGGATGCAGGACAAGGTGCAGTAGTGTTGGAGGTTGTTCCGCCACCACGCCTCCAAAACGCTACTACTGCTACTGGTTGTGACACACCTCTCTCCTCCACCCCCTCCTCTTCTTCTTCCTCCAGTGCTCTGTCCTTGGAACCAGCGGTGCTCCGTAGGCGTACAAGGGGCTACGCAAGTACGCAGGCAAAAAGATGCCATGCCGTGCTTGCGCTGGTGTGTTTGGGGGACAGGAGCCACACTGGGCCAGAGGTTCTGGCAGCTCTGCAGGGGCAGGCCGAGAGGTGGTTGACGCCACGTCAGCTTAAGCCAGGAATGGTCGTTTCTGACAATGGCACCAACCTCCTCTCCGCCCTGCGACAGGGGCAGCTCACCCATGTGCCCTGCATGGCTCACGTCCTCAACCTGGTGGTGCAGCGGTTCTTGGGCAGGTTCCCAGGCTTACAGGATGTCCTGAGGCAGGCCAGGAAAGTCTGTGTGCATTTCCGCCGATCTTATAATGCCAGTGCTCGGCTGACTGAGCTGCAAAAGGAGCTGAACCTGCCCAAGAACCGCCTAATATGTGACATGCCCACCAGGTGGAACTCAACGTTGGCCATGCTGCAGCGACTGCACACGCAGCAGAGGGCCATCAATGAGTACCTTTGCGACTACGGCACCAGGACAGGGACAGGGGAGCTTGGTTTTTTTTCCCCACGTCAGTGGAGCATGATCAGGGATGCATGCACTGTCCTCTCACCATTTGAGGAGGCCACGAGGATGGTGAGCAGTGACAGTGCATGCATCAGTGACACTGTCCCTCTTGTCCACCTGTTGGAGCATACGCTGCGTGGGATAATGGACAGGGCACTTGAGGCAGAACAGAGGCAGGAAGAGGAGGACTTCCTTGCCTCTCAATGCCCCCTTTATCCGGACAGTGTTCCTCCTGTCCCACCCATCACACAGGAAGAGGATGAGGAGGAGGAGGAGGAGGAGGAGGAGGAGGAGGATTGTGTGAGCATGGAGGTGGAGCCTGGCACTCAGCATCAGCAGCAGCAGTCTTTTAGGGATGATGTACAGTCCCAACAAACCAGTGGACTTGTACGTGGCTGGGAGGAGGTGGCTGGCGATCATGTCATCCTCAGTGACCCAGAAGACTCCGGACCGAATGCCTCAGCTAACCTACGCTGCATGGCCTCCCTGATCCTGCAAAGCCTGCGGAAGGATCCTCGTGTTCTTCGGATCAAGGAGAGGGACCATTACTGGCTGGCCACTCTCCTTGATCCGCGGTACAAGGGTAAGGTTGCGGACCTTATCTTGCCGTCGCAGAGGGAGCAGAGGATGAGACATCTCAGGGAGGCCTTGCAGAAAGGTCTGTGCAACGCGTTCCCAGAAACTGGGAGGCTACAAACTCCTGGTCCTGGGCGACGAGTTGCTGAGGCTTCGGTCAGTGGCAGAAGGAGCGGTGGGGAAGGTGGACGTCTGACCGATGCGTTCAGACAATTTTTTAGTCCGCAGCCCCAAGGTATGATCGGTTCCAGCAACCATCGCCAGCGTCTGATATACATGGTGCAGGAATACCTTGGGGCAAGGTCAGACTTGGACACCTTTCCCACCGAAAATCCTCTGGCTTACTGGGTCCTGAGGATGGATCACTGGCCAGAGCTTGCACAGTATGCAATTGAGCTACTGGCCTGTCCTGCCTCCAGCGTTCTGTCCGAACGCACATTCAGTGCTGCTGGAGGATTTGTGACTGATCATAGGGTGCGCCTGTCCACCGCCTCGGTTGATCGACTGACCTTCATCAAAATGAATCAGTCTTGGATCACCACCAGCTACCAGGCACCTGAGGCGGATATAACCGAATAATTTTTAATGTCACATCACATCCCTTCAAGACTGCCTATGCTGATGCTGAGTGACTGTCCTCTTATGTTCACTGACTATCCTCTTCCTCCTCCTCAATGATCCATGCCACCACACCAGTGCCTAAGGCACAATTTTTCAGCCCCTGTTTAACAGGGGCGTGTACATACAATTTTTATAAAAAAAATGCTTCGCAACACTGTGCTCCAAGTACAGTATCTGTGAGGGGTTGCAGTGTTGTGGCACCAGCACCAGTGCCTAAGGCACAATTTTTCAGCCCCTGTTTAACAGGGGCGTGTACTTACAATTTTTTAAAAAAAAAATGCTTCGCAACACGTGTGACTGCTGTGCTCCAAGTACAGTATCTGTGAGGGGTTGCAGTGTTGTGGCACCAGCACCAGTGCCTAAGGCACAATTTTTCAGCCCCTGTTTAACAGGGGCGTGTACATACAATTTTTATAAAAAAAATGCTTCGCAACAATGTGCTCCAAGTACAGTATCTGTGAGGGGTTGCAGTGTTGTGGCACCAGCACCAGTGCCTAAGGCACAATTTTTCAGCCCCTGTTTAACAGGGGCGTGTACTTACAATTTTTTAAAAAAATGCTTCGCAACACGTGTGACTGCTGTGCTCCAAGTACAGTATCTGTGAGGGGTTGCAGTGTTGTGGCACCAGCACCAGTGCCTAAGGCACAATTTTTCAGCCCCTGTTTAACAGGGGCGGGTAATTACAAATCTTGATCTAATAGTTCACAGCAGGGCCCATTCCTGCGCCCACCAAGAGTAACTATGAGGGCCTACAGTCTTGTGGCAACACCGTCCACCACCACCGCCAAAGGCCCAATTTTTCTGCCCTGTTCATCAGGTGCTTGCAATTACAAATCTTGATCTAATAGTTCACAGCAGGGCCCATTCCTGCGCCCACCAAGAGTAACTATGAGGGCCTACAGTCTTGTGGCAACACCGTCCACCACCACCGCCAAAGGCCCAATTTTTCTGCCCTGTTCATCAGGTGCTTGCAATTACAAATCTTGATCTAATAACTCACAGCAGGGCCCATTCCTGCGCCCACCAAGAGTAACTGTGAGAGCTTACAGTCTTGTGGCAACACCGTCCACCACCACCACCACCACCACCCCCAATTTTTCTGCCCTGTTCAACAGGTGCATGCAATTACAAATCTTGATCTATTAACTCACAGCAGGGCCCATTCCTGTGCCCACCAGTCTTGTGGCTACACCAACATCTAATAGGGCAAATTTCTGCAGAGTATATACGCCAGGCCCCTACTTTCATACATCCAACTTACAAACGACTCCTACTTGCAAATGGAAAGAGAAAACAGGAAGTGAGAGGAAATCTACCCCTAGGAAGGGAAATTCTATCCTGTTAGATTTAATTTGGGAAAAAGGTATCTCCTCTCTACTGATACTTTATCACCAATCCTTGTTTCAATTAAAACCCCACTTTTCCAAAAACATTTGTCATTGGGACGGAAAGTGAGGTGACATGTTCTGAACAGATGTGCAAAGACAGCAAATGTTACAGGGGTGATAACCCCTCCCTATGTTCTCCAAAAAGCTTAAAAATAGATTTTTTTGGGGATGGAGCTACACTTCATAATGTACCTGTTCAGATTCTACTTAAGAACAAACCTAAAGCTGCAAGTGGTTTTAAATGGCTTCTTTTTTTCCTTTACAAATGACATTTTGTGCAAGGACAGTTCTAAACACGGGAAACACATGCCACTTCACAGGCATACTTTAGACACCCCCCAGGTACCATATTTAAAGGAAAATTTCACTTTTTTTTTTTCACTTTATGCATCATTAAAATGACTGCTCCCGAAAAAACGTTAGTTTTTAAAAGTTCTTTTTGCATTGATATATGTCCCCTGGGGCAGGACCCGGGTCCCCAAACCTGTTTTATGACATTAACATGCATATTGGCCGTTGTAATTAGCACTTTTGATTTCGAACGTTCGCGTCCATTATAACGTATAGGGTTCGAAAATTCGCGCGAACTTTCGGTCGGTTCGAAGGTTCTGGTGCGAACCGAACCCGGGGGTGTGGGTGGCAAAAATATGAATGCAATCTACACTGGGGGGAGAACCTCTGGGGGAATCGAGGATGGAAAGGACCTAGGGGTCCTAGTAGATGATAGGCTCAACAATGGCATGCAATGCCAAGCTGCTGCTAACAAAGCAAACAGAATATTGGCATGCATTAAAAAGGGGATTGATTCCAGAGATAAAACAATAATTCTCCCCCTCTGCAAGTCCGGTCCCACCTAGCGTATGCTGTCCAGTTCTGGGCACCGGTCCTCAAGAAGGATGTACTGGAAATGGAGCGAGTACAAAGAAGGGCAACAAAGCTAATAAAGGGTCTGAAGGATATTAGTTATGAGGAAAGGTTACGAGCACTGAACTTATTCTCTCTGGAGAACAGACGCTTGAGAGGGGATATGATTTCAATATACAAATATCATACTGGTGACCCCACAATAGGGATACAACTTTTTTGCAGAAGGGTGTTTAACAAGACTTGTGGCCACTCATTAATATGAAAAGAAAAGATGTTTAACCTTAAACTACGTAGAGGGTTCTTTACTGTAAGACCGGCAAGGATGTTGGATTCCCTTCCACAGGCGGTGGTCTCAGCGGGGGGCATCGATAGTTTCAAGAAACTATTAGATAAACACCTGAATGACCGCAACCTACAGGGATATACAATGTAATACTGACATATAATGACACACATAGGTTAGACTTGTGTCTTTTTTCAACCTCACCTACTATGTAACTATGTATTTCTGATGTAAATCTCAGGCAATTTGTGATGGCAATCCATCACAGGCATTTTCAATAGCTGCCAGCATGCCCACAGATGGACGAGCTGCAGCCTCTTTAGCTGGGCCTGCCACTGCAGGGGCCATGTCATTTGGCAGTGAGGCTAGGTAGCTGGTAGCATTCCTCCTTAAAAAATTATCTAGGATACAGCAGAACAGGACCCCACATGGTTTATCTTGTAGAGTCCCAGGTTGATTGGAGGCAAAACAGCCTGAAACAACTCGATAGGATGCCAAAGGCAATTTTGACCACCCTTCTGGCCTGTAATTGAAGATTCTCTGCTCTGGGGTGAGGTTCCTCAAAGGAAACAGCTTCATCAGATGTTCCCCCAGAACAAAGGCCTCATCTGCCACGAAAACAAAATTGAACATTCTCCTCAGCAGGTGGCAAGTTTAAGGTGCCATTCTGGAGCCGCTGCAAAAGCCCTTATAGTTAAAATAATAGGAGCCAGAGTTGGCTGGTGGTACAATCTGGACATGCTTGCCATCAATAGCACCACCAGAGTTAGGAAAATCCCACTGCTGATGGAACTGGGCTTCAACTTCGTGCCATTGCTCTGGGTTGAAAGAAAACATTGGATTAAAAAAATAAAAAATAAATTACTGCTTCTGCACATAACATTGCAATCAGATTTTACACAAACATGCTTAGCCAACTTAAGGATACACGAAAATGAGTATTTAAGGACAAAAGTGGAAGGTCAGCTTTTCACTATTGGCAGCCCAGTGGACAGGTAAGAAGTATCATAATCTAAAAAGCTGGATACATAATGTCCAAATTGCAGCACATTTTGACATTATGATTTAAGCAATAAATATATCATATATATATATATCAATAAAATAGGAGACAAAAACGTAATAAGTTTCAATTTGTAGGTACTCAGGCAGGCCCTTGCACTACATGGTTTGGGGGATTTAAAAATACATTTTAAAACAAAAGAGGGATAGTGTGTATGTGTTTTGCAAAGTCAGCAGATAGAGTATTATTTGAGGACAACAATAACATTTGTACACATTTTAGGGGTTGTTTAGGGTAAGCCCCAAAATGTAGCTGACAAAAAACATTGTTAGGTTACCAGGCTAGGTGTGTATGGGCCCAGGATAGCATGCTGGGGAGGTTAGTGAAGGAAAATATGCATGTAGGCCAAAAACGGAGCAGGAAAATCTTACAGCATGCATGAGGACAAAAAAGAAAAATTCACAGCATATTGCAATATTGATAATTATGTAATCAAAAAATTTATAAAATACATTAGAAAACATAAATACATAGAATGTGATATTACAGGTAAAAACTTACCCTAATATAGTCCTTCTGCAGGACTTGAATGATGACTGAGCAGGTCTCTGGAATAATGACTTCCAGAGCCTGGGGGGAGATCCCAGTAGTAAAGTTGAGGTCCTGGAAACTTCTCCCCGTTGCCAAGTATCGCAAGGTGGCAATATGCCTTTGTTCTGGAGTGATGGAAAGCCTCATACATTTGCCCTGTTTATTAGGATAGGGGTTACCAATGCCAAAAGTTGGTGAAAGCAGGGGTCCGTCATCCGGAGATAATTCTTAAAATCACCTGGATTATTCTCCTGGAGCTTCCGCAGCAATAGCATATCACATAATTGGTCACGATTAAGCACTTTAAGACCGGGCCTCTTTTTTAGATGTGGTGTTTAAGTTAAAAAAATTTTTTTGCTAGAAAATTACTTAGAACCACCAAACATTTAAAAAAAAATTCTAACATCCTAGAGAATAAAATAGTGGTCATTGCAATACTTTCTGTCACACCGTATTTGCGCAGCGGTCTTACAAGCGCACTTTTTTTGGGAAAAAATACACTTTTTTAAATAAAAAAATAAGACAACAGTAAAGATAGCCCAATTTTTTTTATATTGTGAAAGATAATGTTACACCGAGTAAATTGATACCCAACATGTCACGCTACAAAATTACCCCCACTCGTGGAATGGCGACAAACTTTTACCCTTAAAAATCTCCATAGGCGACATTTAGAAAATTCTACCGGTTGCATGTTTTGCGGTACAGAGGAGGCCAATGGCTAAAATTATTGCTCTCACTCTACTGATCACGACGATACCTCACATGTGTGGTTTGAACACTCTTTTCTAATGTGCTACTCACATATGTGTTCACTTCTGTACGTGACCTTTTACTTTTTATTTTTACACTGATTTAAAAAAAAAAAAATGTGTCACTTTATTCCTACTACAAGGAATGTAAACATCCCTTGTAATAGAAAAAAAGCATGACAGGACCTCTTAAATATGATATCTGTGGTCAAAAAGACCTCAGATCTCATATTTACACTAAAATGCAAAAAAAAAATAAAAAAAATATATACAAAAATTGTATTTAAAAATAAATAAATAAATAAAATGTCCCTTTTAGAGCTATGGGCAGAAGTGACGTTTTGACGTCGCTTCCGCCCTGCAGTGTCATGGAGACGGGTGGGGGCCATCTTCCCCTCACTCATCTCCATTTCAGCCCAGGGTACAGAAGCGATCACCTCCATCGCTGCCGATGGCTTCGGGAAGCGGCTGGGGCACCGGATCGTGGCGGGAGGGGGGCCTCTCCCGCCGCCGATAAAAGTGATCTTGCGGTGAATCCACAGCAGAGACCACTTTTATCTTGTACCGGACCGCCGGCCGAACACGCGGATACTGGAGTTATGGCAGCTAGCTGCTGCCATAACAATGATATCCATACCCAAGTAGGGACGTACATCGGCGTGCAGCGGTCCGGAAGTGGTTAAGCAACCAATTTTTGGTCCAAGAACTCCTCCTCCCCATGTTCCTGGACTGGACTTGGGTCAAAGCAGTAACTACTAGTCCAATAATCCCACGTTCTCTCCTCCGATTACGCAACATGGCTGGTTAACGAACGGCTGTTCAGAAACTAACTGAAAAGTACAAATCAACACTCACCAAACTTCTACTAGCACAAAATTAGCAGAAGGAGCCCAAAGGGTGGCGCTTGAAAAAAGAACTTCCTCTTTAGTTTCGTAGTATGTCTAGTACGTCACTACGTGTTATCGACCGACAATTTGTGTAATGTTAGTATGCAAGACAAGATCTTGGCACACGCCCTTTTGACAAAATCAGACACTCGGTTGCCAACAATCGTACCGTGTGTACGAGGCTTTAGACTTGCTGGAACCACTACCTGTCTGCCTGCCTGCTTCCCTGCTTCTTCAGAGCGACACTTTATTTATTTAAAAAAAAGTCCATAAATGCAGATTAATGGTACAAAAGTACACATGGGGGAGCGATAGACAGGTAACGTACACTTGACACTTGCTTCTTCCAGACCTGGAACCATTGAGCCCTATACAACTGAGCTGCTTTTATGGACTGTTTTTGAATAAATAAAGTGTTGCTCTGAAGAACAAGGGAGTGTAGCCATCCCGATTTGTTACTTGTGCATGTACAGCGGTGAGCTGGGCTTGCAACCTTCCAGTATTTGAAAAGTGGACGGTAATTGCTGGCTTACCTTGAGCAGTGGAAAAAGCTGATGCCTGCTGGATTAGATTTCTCTCTACACCGCAAAGAGGTCCCCTCCGGAAAGGAGGTAATGACCGAGGACCCTAATGCTGAACAGCAGCCAAGAGTCAGCACACATGTCGGGATATGGGGATGCACAGGGTAAATATTGGTGTAAAGCGTATACAAATAAGTACTGGTAAATTCCTCAGTCATTACCTCCTTTCCGGAGGGGGTCCCTTTGCGGTCACAATTTCCCTGGCATAGGTGAGCGTTGAAACTTTTTGTCAAAGCTAGGGATGAGCCGAACACCCCCGGGTTCGGTTCGAACCAGAACCTTCGAACGGACCGAAAGTTCGCGCGAATTTTCGAACCCTATACGTTATAATGGACGCGAACGTTCGAAATCAAAAGTGCTAATTACAACGGCCAATATGCATGTTAATGTCATAAAACAGGTTTGGGGACCCGGGTCCTGCCCCAGGGGACATATATCAATGCAAAAAGAACTTTTAAAAAACTAACGTTTTTTCGGGAGCAGTCATTTTAATGATGCATAAAGTGAAAAAAAAAAAAGTGACATTTTCCTTTAAATATGGTACCTGGGGGGTGTCCAAAGTATGCCTGTGAAGTGGCATGTGTTTCCCGTGTTTAGAACTGTCCTTGCACAAAATGACATTTGTAAAGGAAAAAAAGAAGCCATTTAAAACCACTTGCGGCTTTAGGTTTGATCTTAAGTAGAATCTGAACAGGTACATTATGAAGTGTAGCTCCATCCCAAAAAAATCTATTTTTAAGCTTTTTGGAGAACATAGGGAGGGGTTATCACCCCTGTAACATTTGCTGTCTTTGCACATCTGTTCAGAACATGTCACCTCACTTTCCGTCCCAATGACAAATGTTTTTGGAAAAAGTGGGGTTTTAATTGAAACAAGGATTGGTGATAAAGTATCAGTAGAGAGGAGATACCTTTTTCCCAAATTAAATCTAACAGGATAGAATTTCCCTTCCTAGGGGTAGATTTCCTCTCACTTCCTGTTTTCTCTTTCCATTTTCAAGTAGGAGTCGTTTGTAAGTTGGATGTTTGAAAGTAGGGGCCTGGCGTATATACTCTGCAGAAATTTGCCCTATTAGATGTTGGTGTAGCCACAAGACTGGTGGGCACAGGAATGGGCCCTGCTGTGAGTTAATAGATCAAGATTTGTAATTGCATGCACCTGTTGAACAGGGCAGAAAAATTGGGCCTTTGGCGGTGGTGGTGGACGGTGTTGCCACAAGACTGTAGGCCCTCATAGTTACTCTTGGTGGGCGCAGGAATGGGCCCTGCTGTGAGTTATTAGATCAAGATTTGTAATTGCAAGCACCTGATGAACAGGGCAGAAAAATTGGGCCTTTGGCGGTGGTGGTGGACGGTGTTGCCACAAGACTGCAGGCCCTCATAGTTACTCTTGGTGGGCGCAGGAATGGGCCCTGCTGTGAACTATTAGATCAAGATTTGTAATTACCCGCCCCTGTTAAACAGGGGCTGAAAAATTGTGCCTTAGGCACTGGTGCTGGTGCCACAACACTGCAACCCGGCCCTCACAGATACTGTACTTGGAGCACAGCAGTCACACGTGTTGCGAAGCATTTTTTTAAAAAATTGTAAGTACACGCCCCTGTTAAACAGGGGCTGAAAAATTGTGCCTTAGGCACTGGTGCCACAACACTGCAACACGGCCCTCACAGAGACTGTACTTGGAGCACAGCAGTCACACGTGTTGCGAAGCATTTTTTTAAAAAATTGTAAGTACACGCCCCTGTTAAACAGGGGCTGAAAAATTGTGCCTTAGGCACTGGTGCCACAACACTGCAACACGGCCCTCACAGAGACTGTACTTGGAGCACAGCAGTCACACGTGTTGCGAAGCATTTTTTAAAAAAATTGTAAGTACACGCCCCTGTTAAACAGGGGCTGAAAAATTGTGCCTTAGGCACTGGTGCTGGTGCCACAACACTGCAACACGGCCCTCACAGAGACTGTACTTGGAGCACAGCAGTCACACGTGTTGCGAAGCATTTTTTTTAAAAATTGTAAGTACACGCCCCTGTTAAACAGGGGCTGAAAAATTGTGCCTTAGGCACTGGTGTGGTGGCATGGATCATTGAGGAGGAGGAAGAGGATAGTCAGTGAACATAAGAGGACAGTCACTCAGCATCAGCATAGGCAGTCTTGAAGGGATGTGACATTAAAAATTATTCGGTTATATCCGCCTCAGGTGCCTGGTAGCTGGTGGTGATCCAAGACTGATTCATTTTGATGAAGGTCAGTCGATCAACCGAGGCGGTGGACAGGCGCACCCTATGATCAGTCACAAATCCTCCAGCAGCACTGAATGTGCGTTCGGAAAGAACGCTGGAGGCAGGACAGGCCAGTAGCTCAATTGCATACTGTGCAAGCTCTGGCCAGTGATCCATCCTCAGGACCCAGTAAGCCAGAGGATTTTCGGTGGGAAAGGTGTCCAAGTCTGACCTTGCCCCAAGGTATTCCTGCACCATGTATATCAGACGCTGGCGATGGTTGCTGGAACCGATCATACCTTGGGGCTGCGGACTAAAAAATTGTCTGAACGCATCGGTCAGACGTCCACCTTCCCCACCGCTCCTTCTGCCACTGACCGAAGCCTCAGCAACTCGTCGCCCAGGACCAGGAGTTTGTAGCCTCCCAGTTTCTGGGAACGCGTTGCACAGACCTTTCTGCAAGGCCTCCCTGAGATGTCTCATCCTCTGCTCCCTCTGCGACGGCAAGATAAGGTCCGCAACCTTACCCTTGTACCGCGGATCAAGGAGAGTGGCCAGCCAGTAATGGTCCCTCTCCTTGATCCGAAGAACACGAGGATCCTTCCGCAGGCTTTGCAGGATCAGGGAGGCCATGCAGCGTAGGTTAGCTGAGGCATTCGGTCCGGAGTCTTCTGGGTCACTGAGGATGACATGATCGCCAGCCACCTCCTCCCAGCCACGTACAAGTCCACTGGCTTGTTGGGACTGTACATCATCCCTAAAAGACTGCTGCTGCTGATGCTGAGTGCCAGGCTCCACCTCCATGCTCACACAATCCTCCTCCTCCTCCTCCTCCTCCTCCTCCTCCTCATCCTCTTCCTGTGTGATGGGTGGGACAGAAGGAACACTGTCCGGATAAAGGGGGCCTTGAGAGGCAAGGAAGTCCTCCTCTTCCTGCCTCTGTTCTGCCTCAAGTGCCCTGTCCATGATCCCACGCAGCGTATGCTCCAACAGGTGGACAAGAGGGACAGTGTCACTGATGCATGCACTGTCACTGCTCACCATCCTCGTGGCCTCCTCAAATGGTGAGAGGACAGTGCATGCATCCCTGATCATGCTCCACTGACGTGGGGAAAAAAAACCAAGCTCCCCTGACCCTGTCCTGGTGCCGTAGTCGCAAAGGTACTCATTGATGGCCCTCTGCTGCGTGTGCAGTCGCTGCAGCATGGCCAACGTTGAGTTCCACCTGGTGGGCATGTCAGATATTAGGCGGTTCTTGGGCAGGTTCAGCTCCTTTTGCAGCTCAGTCAGCCGAGCACTGGCATTATAAGATCGGCGGAAATGCACACAGACTTTCCTGGCCTGCCTCAGGACATCCTGTAAGCCTGGGAACCTGCCCAAGAACCGCTGCACCACCAGGTTGAGGACGTGAGCCATGCAGGGCACATGGGTGAGCTGCCCCTGTCGCAGGGCGGAGAGGAGGTTGGTGCCATTGTCAGAAACGACCATTCCTGGCTTAAGCTGACGTGGCGTCAACCACCTCTCGGCCTGCCCCTGCAGAGCTGCCAGAACCTCTGGCCCAGTGTGGCTCCTGTCCCCCAAACACACCAGCGCAAGCACGGCATGGCATCTTTTTGCCTGCGTACTTGCGTAGCCCCTTGTACGCCTACGGAGCACCGCTGGTTCCAAGGACAGAGCACTGGAGGAAGAAGAAGAGGAGGGGGTGGAGGAGAGAGGTGTGTCACAACCAGTAGCAGTAGTCGCGTTTTGGAGGCGTGGTGGCGGAACAACCTCCAACACTACTGCACCTTGTCCTGCATCCCTCCCAGCTGCCAATAGAGTGACCCAATGGGCCGTGAAAGAAAGGTACCGTCCCTGTCCATGCCTGCTGGACCATGAGTCAGCGGTAATATGCACCTTACCGCTGACCGCCCTGTCCAGCGAGGCATGGACATTGCCCTCCACATGCCGGTAGAGAGACGGAATCGCCTTCCGCGAGAAAAAGTGGCGTTTGGGAACCTGCCACTGAGGAACCGCACATTGAACAAACTCACGGAAGGGGGCCGAGTCTACCAACTGAAAAGGCAGCAGTTGAAGTGCTAGCAATTTAGCAAGGCTAGCATTCAACCGCTGGGCATGTGGATGGCTGGGAGTGTACTTCTTTCTACGGTCCAGCAGCTGGGGCAGGGAAATTTGCCTGCTGCATTCGGACGTCGGTGTACTGCAAGTACTTGGTTGTGACACACCGAATTCTACACCTTCAGTCCTCTCAGAGCAGCTTTCAGAGAGGACTGAAGGTGTAGTGGGGATGGAGATCCCAGCTGAGGAGGAGCAAGGAGAGGTCCGCTTAGTTCTTTGGTGTGGGTCTTTTATGTGTGCCTGCCAACGAGCTGCATGGCAGGTCGCCATATGTCTGGTCATGCTTGTGGTGCCCAAGCGGCTGATGTTTTGGCCACGCGAGATACGCTTGAGACAAATATTGCAAATAGCAGTGGTGCGATCTGCTGCACTCGTCTCAAAAAAGGCCCACACCAAAGAACTTTTCTGATAACGTGCAGAGGCAGCGCCCTGCACAGGCGGAGCTCTGCGGTGTTGTACAGTTGCTGTGCTGGCCTCTACCTGGCCTCCAGGGGGCATCCTGCCTCGTTGGACATGTGACGCCGCATCCTCCTCCTCCTCGTCCTCCTCCTCATCCTCTCTCCCTTGAGGCACCCACGTGGAGTCAGTGACCTCATCATCCCCTCCCTCTTCACCACTAGAGCAAACCTGGCAGTAAGCTGCAGCTGGTGGAACTGTACTGCCAGATTCCTCAAGCTGGGTATCGTCATCCGAGCCTTCGAATCGTTGGGCATCCTCCTGGAGCATGTACCCAACACTGTGCTCAAAGAGTTCGGGGGACTCCTCAGGAGGACATGGTGGGTCTAGGGAAGGGGTGGCTGATGATGCTCTGTCAGTACCCTGAGCCTGGGTGAGAGAGGATGAGGAGGATGAGGAGGGCTTGGTCATCCATTCTACCAAGCCTTCAGCATGATGCGGCTCCACATGTCCAGCTGCCGAAAACAAAGACGCGCGTGTCCCATGGCCACGTGCTGATGACGATGCACGACCACGTCCACGTCCACGGCCACGTCCACTAGAAACAGAGCCTGCCTGCCCTGTGTTCTTGGCTCTGCACGCTCTGCCTCCCCTTGGCGGTCTTCCAGCCATTGTAGTCGGTAGTCCTGTGGGTGCTGCTGAGAAGAAAATATAGGAGCTCTGTGTGATGCCACTAACACACTAGAAGTCCTATGGGTGCTTCTGCAAAGAAAATAGAGGAGCTCTGTGTGATGCCACTAACACACTAGAAGTCCTGTGGGTGCTTATGCAAAGAAAATAGAGGAGCTCTGTGTGATGCCACTAACACACTAGAAGTCCTATGGGTGCTTCTGCAAAGAAAATAGAGGAGCTCTGTGTGATGCCACTAACACACTAGAAGTCCTGTGGGTGCTTCTGCAAAGAAAATAGAGGAGCTCTGTGTGGTGCCACTAACACACTAGAAGTCCTGTGGGTGCTTATGCAAAGAATATATAGGAGCTCTGTGTGATGCCACTAACACACTAGAAGTCCTATGGGTGCTTCTGCAAAGAATATAGAGGAGCTCTGTGTGATGCCACTAACACACTAGAAGTCCTGTGGGTGCTTCTGCAAAGAAAATAGAGGAGCTCTGTGTGGTGCCACTAACACACTAGAAGTCCTGTGGGTGCTTAAGCAAAGAATATATAGGAGCTCTGTGTGATGCCACTATCACACTAGAAGTCCTATGGGTGCTTCTGCAAAGAAAATAGAGGAGCTCTGTGTGATGCCACTAACACACTAGAAGTCCTGTGGGTGCTGCTGAGAAGAATATATAGGAGCTCTGTGTGATGCCACTAACACACTAGAAGTCCTATGGGTGCTTCTGCAAAGAAAATAGAGGAGCTCTGTGTGATGCCACTAACACACTAGAAGTCCTGTGGGTGCTTCTGCAAAGAAAATAGAGGAGCTCTGTGTGGTGCCACTAACACACTAGAAGTCCTGTGGGTGCTTCTGCAAAGAAAATAGAGGAGCTCTGTGTGGTGCCACTAACACACTAGAAGTCCTGTGGGTGCTTATGCAAAGAATATATAGGAGCTCTGTGTGATGCCACTAACACACTAGAAGTCCTATGGGTGCTTCTGCAAAGAAAATAGAGGAGCTCTGTGTGATGCCACTAACACACTAGAAGTCCTGTGGGTGCTGCTGAGAAGAATATATAGGAGCTCTGTGTGATGCCACTAACACACTAGAAGTCCTATGGGTGCCTCTGCAAAGAAAATAGAGGAGCTCTGTGTGATGCCACTAACACACTAGAAGTCCTGTGGGTGCTTCTGCAAAGAAAATAGAGGAGCTCTGTGTGGTGCCACTAACACACTAGAAGTCCTGTGGGTGCTTCTGCAAAGAAAATAGAGGAGCTCTGTGTGGTGCCACTAACACACTAGAAGTCCTGTGGGTGCTTATGCAAAGAATATATAGGAGCTCTGTGTGATGCCACTAACACACTAGAAGTCCTATGGGTGCTTCTGCAAAGAAAATAGAGGAGCTCTGTGTGATGCCACTAACACACTAGAAGTCCTGTGGGTGCTTCTGCAAAGAAAATAGAGGAGCTCTGTGTGGTGCCACTAACACACTAGAAGTCCTGTGGGTGCTTATGCAAAGAATATATAGGAGCTCTGTGTGATGCCACTAACACACTAGAAGTCCTATGGGTGCTTCTGCAAAGAAAATAGAGGAGCTCTGTGTGATGCCACTAACACACTAGAAGTCCTGTGGGTGCTGCTGAGAAGAATATATAGGAGCTCTGTGTGATGCCACTAACACACTAGAAGTCCTATGGGTGCCTCTGCAAAGAAAATAGAGGAGCTCTGTGTGATGCCACTAACACACTAGAAGTCCTGTGGGTGCTTCTGCAAAGAAAATAGAGGAGCTCTGTGTGGTGCCACTAACACACTAGAAGTCCTGTGGGTGCTTATGCAAAGAAAATAGAGGAGCTCTGTGTGATGGGACTAACACACTTCAAGTCCTATAGGTGCTTCTGGGAACAAAATATAGCTCTGTGTGTGTAATGGGACTAACACACTTCAAGTCCTATAGGTGCTTCTGGGAACAAAATATAGCTCTGTGTGTGTAATGGGACTAACACACTTCAAGTCCTATAGGTGCTTCTGGGAACAAAATATAGCTCTGTGTGTGTAATGGGACTAACACACTTCAAGTCCTATAGGTGCTTCTGGGAACAAAATATAGCTCTGTGTGTGTAATGGGACTAACACACTTCAAGTCCTATAGGTGCTTCTGGGAACAAAATATAGCTCTGTGTGTGTAATGGGACTAACACACTTCAAGTCCTATAGGTGCTTCTGGGAACAAAATATAGCTCTTTGTGTGTAATGGGACTAACACACTTCAAGTCCTATAGGTGCTTCTGGGAACAAAATATAGCTCTGTGTGTGTAATGGGACTAACACACTTCAAGTCCTATAGGTGCTTCTGGGAACAAAATATAGCTCTGTGTGTGTAATGGGACTAACACACTTCAAGTCCTATAGGTGCTTCTGGGAACAAAATATAGCTCTTTGTGTGTAATGGGACTAACACACTTCAAGTCCTATAGGTGCTTCTGGGAACAAAATATAGCTCTGTGTGTGTAATGGGACTAACACACTTCAAGTCCTATAGGTGCTTCTGGGAACAAAATATAGCTCTTTGTGTGTAATGGGACTAACACACTTCAAGTCCTATAGGTGCTTCTGGGAACAAATATAGCTCTGTGTGTGTAATGGGACTAACACACTTCAAGTCCTATAGGTGCTTCTGGGAACAAAATATAGCTCTGTGTGTGTAATGGGACTAACACACTTCAAGTCCTATAGGTGCTTCTGGGAACAAAATATAGCTCTGTGTGTGTAATGGGACTAACACACTTCAAGTCCTATAGGTGCTTCTGGGAACAAAATATAGCTCTTTGTGTGTAATGGGACTAACACACTTCAAGTCCTATAGGTGCTTCTGGGAACAAAATATAGCTCTGTGTGTGTAATGGGACTAACACACTTCAAGTCCTATAGGTGCTTCTGGGAACAAAATATAGCTCTGTGTGTGTAATGGGACTAACACACTTCAAGTCCTATAGGTGCTTCTGGGAACAAAATATAGCTCTGTGTGTGTAATGGGACTAACACACTTCAAGTCCTATAGGTGCTTCTGGGAACAAAATATAGCTCTTTGTGTGTAATGGGACTAACACACTTCAAGTCCTATAGGTGCTTCTGGGAACAAAATATAGCTCTGTGTGTGTAATGGGACTAACACACTTCAAGTCCTATAGGTGCTTCTGGGAACAAAATATAGCTCTTTGTGTGTAATGGGACTAACACACTTCAAGTCCTATAGGTGCTTCTGGGAACAAAATATAGCTCTGTGTGTGTAATGAGACTAACACACTTCAAGTCCTATAGGTGCTTCTGGGAACAAAGTATAGCTCTTTGTGTGTAATGGGACTAACACACTTCAAGTCCTATAGGTGCTTCTGGGAACAAAATATAGCTCTGTGTGTGTAATGGGACTAACACACTTCAAGTCCTATAGGTGCTTCTGGGAACAAAGTATAGCTCTTTGTGTGTAATGGGACTAACACACTTCAAGTCCTATAGGTGCTTCTGGGAACAAAATATAGCTCTGTGTGTGTAATGGGACTAACACACTTCAAGTCCTATAGGTGCTTCTGGGAACAAAATATAGCTCTGTGTGTGTATGGGACTAACACACTTCAAGTCCTATAGGTGCTTCTGGGAACAAAGTATAGCTCTTTGTGTGTAATGGGACTAACACACTTCAAGTCCTATAGGTGCTTCTGGGAACAAAATATAGCTCTTTGTGTGTAATGGGACTAACACACTTCAAGTCCTATAGGTGCTTCTGGGAACAAAATATAGCTCTGTGTGTGTAATGGGACTAACACACTTCAAGTCCTATAGGTGCTTCTGGGAACAAAATATAGCTCTTTGTGTGTAATGGGACTAACACACTTCAAGTCCTATAGGTGCTTCTGGGAACAAAATATAGCTCTGTGTGTGTAATGGGACTAACACACTTCAAGTCCTATAGGTGCTTCTGGGAAGAAAATATAGCTCTGTGTGTGTAATGGGACTAACACACTTCAAGTCCTATAGGTGCTTCTGGGAACAAAATATAGCTCTGTGTGTGTAATGGGACTAACACACTTCAAGTCCTATAGGTGCTTCTGGGAAGAAAATATAGCTCTGTGTGTGTAATGGGACTAACACACTTCAAGTCCTATAGGTGCTTCTGGGAAGAAAATATAGCTCTGTGTGTGTAATGGGACTAACACACTTCAAGTCCTATAGGTGCTTCTGGGAACAAAATATAGGAGCTCTGCCTGCCTGCCACGAACACACTACAAGTCCTATAGGTGCTTCTGGTAACAAAATATAGGAGCTCTGCCTGCCTGCCACTAACACACTACAAGTCCTATAGGTGCTTCTGGTAACAAAATATAGGAGCTCTGCCTGCCTGCCACTAACACACTACAAGTCCTATAGGTGCTTCTGGTAACAAAATATAGGAGCTCTGCCTGCCTGCCACTAACACACTACAAGTCCTATAGGTGCTTCTGGTAACAAAATATAGGAGCTCTGCCTGCCTGCCACGAACACACTACAAGTCCTATAGGTGCTTCTGGTAACAAAATATAGGAGCTCTGCCTGCCTGCCACTAACACACTACAAGTCCTATAGGTGCTTCTGGTAACAAAATATAGGAGCTCTGCCTGCCTGCCACGAACACACTACAAGTCCTATAGGTGCTTCTGGTAACAAAATATAGGAGCTCTGCCTGCCTGCCACTAACACACTACAAGTCCTATAGGTGCTTCTGGTAACAAAATATAGGAGCTCTGCCTGCCTGCCACGAACACACTACAAGTCCTATAGGTGCTTCTGGTAACAAAATATAGGAGCTCTGCCTGCCTGCCACGAGCACACTACAAGCCCCTCTTTGTCAATCAATCTTTGTAACTGAATCTATCTAACTCAATCTCTGTAAGTGAATCTATCTAACTATCTCAATGCAGCAGAGTGTCACAGAATCTGCCTGCTCAATCTGCGCCGGAACAGCATGTGACCGGCGCAGACGGCGTGGCGGCGTTTTATAGGGGGGGGGGCGTGTACTACAGCCCCTGAGCTGTAATTGGCTACAGGCGTCCTGCCTGTAGCCAATTATGGCTCTTCGATTTTCCGGGGCTGTGATTGGCCAAGCATGCGGGGTCACAGTGCATGCTTGGCCAATCATCAGCCAGCAATGCACTGCGTCGGCCGCGCCGGCCGCAATGCATTGCGGGGCCGCTCGCATCACACGAACGTGATGCGAGCGGCCAAAATAGTTCTGGGCTCGCAGAGCGAGCGAACGCCCGGTGCTCGATGCGAACGTGGGTTCGCATCGAGCACCGGGCCCATCCTTACTTTTTGCGATTCGGCACTGCGTCGCTTTAACTGACAATTGCGCGGTCGTGCGACGTGGCTCCCAAACAAAATTGACATCCTTTTTTTCCCACAAATAGAACTTTCTTTTGGTGATATTTGATCGCCCCTGCGGTTTTTATTTTTTGCGCTATAAACAAAAAAAGAGCGACAATTTTGAAAAAAATGCATTATTTTTGACTTTTTGCTATAATAAATATCCCCCCAAATATATTTTTGGGACCATTGTCATTTATACAGCTATTTAAATGCACTGATTCCTGTGTAAATGACACTGGCAGTGAAGGGGTTAACCACTAGGTGGCAGTGTAGGGGTTAAGTGTTCCTAAGGGCGTGTTACTAACTGTGGGGGGCATGGCTGTGATTTAGTGAACACTGATCTCTGCTCCAATCACAGGGAGCAGAGATCGATGTCACTAGTTTCTAGGCAGAACGAGAAGATGCTGTTTACTTCCGCATCTCCCCGTTCAGCTATCCCGTGAGACGATCCCTGCTATCGATCCCCGCTGCGATCGAGTCCGCAGGACCCGCGACCGGACTCACGGGGGTCCCGGCCGGCGGCGCGCACGTGATGGCACGGTGACAATCTTAAAGGGGACATACCTGTACGCCCCTTTTGCCTGTCCATGCTATTCTGTCGACGTACATCGTCGTGTGCCAGTCAGGAACCGGTTAAGGTGTTTGATTGCCACCTAAGGGCATTGCAATCTATTACATTTTCCTAGTTTTACAATATAGTATATACAGGATATATATGGGTTTTGAATTCTGACCTTCAGGCTGGTGCTAAAAAAATATTTTGGGTTGAGCCTGTTGTGTTGGCTCAGTTCCTTAACCACTTGACAACTGGGCACGAAAACCCCCCTCGTGACCAGGCCAATTTTCAGCTTTTGGTGCTCTCACACTTTGAATTACATTTACTCAGTCATGCAACACTGTACCCAAATTATTTTTTTGTCCTTTTTTTCATACAAATAGAGCTTTCTTTTGGTGGTATTTGATCACCTCTGTGTTTTTTATTTTTTGCACTATAAATGAAAAAAGACCGAAATTTTGAAAAAAACAAAACAAATTTTTCTTTGTTTCTGTGATAACATTTTGCAAATTATTAATTTTTCTTCATAAATTTTGGCCACAATTTATACCGCTACATATCTTTGGTAAAAATAACCCAAATTAGTGGATATTATTTGGTCTTTGTGAAAGTTAGAGAGTCTACAAGCTGTGGTGCAAATCATAAAAAAATGATCTCACCTGATCACACCTGACATACTGGTGGCCTATCTCATTTCTTGCAAACCCTAACAAGCCATGAAAGTACAAAAACCCCCCAAATGACCCCTTTTTTGAAAGTAGACATCCCAAGGTATTTAGTAAGATGCATGGTGAGGTTTTTGATGTTGTCATTTTTTCCCACAATTCTTTGCAAAATTAAGATTTTTTTTTTTCACAAAATTGTCATTGTAATAGGTTATTTCTCTCACATGGCATGTGTATACCACAAATGACACCCCAAAATAAATTCTGCTACTCCTCCTGAGTATTACGATACCACATGTGTGGGACTTTTCCACAGCCTAGCCACTTAGAGAGGCCCAACATGCAGGGAGCACCATCATGTGTTCTAGGAGCATAAATTACACATCTAACATGTTGACTACCTATTACACTTTTGAAGGCCCTGGAGCACCAGGACAATGACATGTGACACTGATGTGGCACTGATAACAGATGGCACTGATACGTGGCACTGATGACACGTGACACTGATGACAAATGGCACTAATATGTGGCACTGATGACACGTGACACTGATGAAAGATGGCACTAATATGTGGCACTGATGACCAGTGATGCAACTAACGCCGTTAAAGTAAACAGCGTTACGTAACACCGTTACTTTAGAGGGTAACGAGTAATCTAACTGATTACTCTTCCCCTCGCGGTAACGCCGTTCCCATTACTGGGGTGGCGTTACCGCAATTACCTGCCGCGATCCGCAGAGCCGTCCGCGGCCTCGGCCTTAGGAAAGGCCGCGGCTTCGGCCTAGCTCTGGAGCGGCGGCCATCTTGGTGCACCCGATGGCCGCAGCTCAGGCCTAGCTCCGGAGCCGCGGCCATCTTGGTGCACCCGTCGGCCGTTTACAATGTGATTGCTCCGTCAAATGATGGAGTGATCACTTGTAAACAAACCGGCGTCAATATGACGCCGGTTCCTCTCTCCCCTCTGTGTACAGATCTGTACAGTGGAGGGGAGAGATCGGATGGCAGCAGCCATCCCTCCATACCCTGCCAATACTCTGCAGTCTGCAATACCCAGCCAATGACCTGCAATACCCTGACAATACTCTGCAATACCCTGACAATAACCTGCAATACCTTGCCAATACTCTGCAATACCTTGCCAATACTCTGCAATACCTTGCCGATACTCTGCAACACCCTGCCAATACTCTGCAATACCCAGCCAATACCCTGCCAATACTATGCAATACCCTGACAATACTTTGCAACACCCTGCAATACCCTCCCAATACTCTGCAATACCCAGCCAGTACCCTGCCAATACTCTGCATTATCCTGACAATACTCTGCAATACCTTGCCAATACTCTGCAATACCCTAACAATACCCAGCCAGTACTCTGCCAATACTCTTCAATACCCTGACAATACTCTGCAATACCTTGCCAATACTCTGCGATACCCTGCCAATACTCTGCAATACCCTGCCAATACTCTGCAATACACTGCCAATACTCTGCAATACGCTGGTGGAATTTTCAAAGGTTTTTGCAAATTCAATTATTATTTGCTGATCCGAAAAATGATCCGATCCGTGAGTTTGGGGGGGACAGATGTACAGAGGGGGAACAGATATATGTGTGTGGGGGGGCCCCCTTGCTTACAGTTAATACTAGACCCGCCCCTAAGAATATATAAAAAAAAAAGGCAGGCAGTTACTTTGCTGAGTAACTAATTACTTCTTTACGTCTTCTCCCAAAAAGTAATTGAGTTAGTAACTCACTTACTAAAACATTGGAAAAGTAATTTGTAACATTAACTAATTACTTTTTTAAAGTAAGATGACAACACTGCTGATGACAGATGCACTTATACGTGGCACTTGATACGTGGCACTGGATTACAGATGGCACTTATACATGGCACTAGGATGAGCCGAAACACACCCCGGGTTCGGTTACGAACCAGAACCTTCGAAACGGACCCGAAAGTTCGCGCGATTTTCGAACCCTATACGTTATTAATGGGGTGGGGGGTGTGGAAATACGGGCGAACGTTCGAAATCAAAAGTGCTAATTACAACGGCCAATATGCATGTAATGTCATAAAACAGGTTTTGGGGACCCCCACCTCCCCGGGCGATCCTCTCTTTCATTTTTTCTACTCTTTTCTCCTCCTGTCCCCCTCCCCCTCCGCCCCCTGCTCCCACCTGCCAGGGGACCTATATCAATGCAAAAAAGAACATATTAAAAGACTAACGGTTTTTTTCGGGAGCAGACATTTTAATTGATGCATAAAGTGAAAAAAAAAAAAGTGACATTTATCCCTTTAACCACTTCCCGGACCGCCCCAAGTAAAAAAAACGTTCAACAGAATGGCACGTACAGGCAGAATCACGTACCTGTACGTGACATTCTTCAGGCGGTTGGGGGTCCGATCGGACCCCCCCTCCGCCGGCGGGCACGGTCGGGATGGCTTCAGAGCGATGCGGGACGAGGGGACGGCCAGTCGTTTCTGGCCACCCCCTCGCGATCGCTCCTGGCCAATGAAAAGCTTCCCCTTCCTGTCTATTGTATAGACAGGAAGGCGGAAGTGATGTCACGCTCGGTGCGCCGGTCTATGTGACCGGGACGCCGAGCTGTGAACTTGTAAAGGTTAGTGCACAACAGTACACTGACTCCAGTACAGATAGGCACATATACCACCCCCCTGTCACCCCCCTGATCACCCCCCAGATCACCCCCTGCCCCCCCAGTCACAGTGTCACTAATTGCAGTGATCATTTATATTACTGATCACTGCATTTAGTGTCAGTGTGACTGTAATAACTGTCAGGGCAGTTAGTTTTAGGTCCAAGGTAGCCCCCTAACCCCCCTAATAAAGGTTTAACCCCCTTGATTGCCCCCTAGTTAACCCCTTCACCCCCTTTTGCCAGTGTCACTAAGCGATCGTTTTTCTGATCGCTGCATTAGTGTCGCTATGTAACCATTTTTTTTTTTTTTTAATTTTAACCGCCATGTTATATATAGGTTCATAAATAGGTTTATAGGTCAGGTACCCCCATATTACAAACTAAATAAAGGTTTTAACCCCCTGATTGCCCCTATAGTTAACCCTTTCACCAGTGAGCACTGTATAACTGTCACTGGTGACGCTGGTTTGCCAGTTAGTTCTTTCGTTATTTAGGTTCCCCGTCAGGTTTGTATATAGCGTCAGGTACACCCCATATATTACCTAATAAAGGTTTTAACCCCCTGATTGCCCCTAGTTAACCCTTACACCCCCTTTTGCCAGTGTCACTAAGCGATCGTTTTTCTGATCGCTGCATTAGTGTCGCTAGGTAACCCGTTTTTTTTTGTATTACTGTTACGGGTGACGCTGGTTAGTTAGCTTGTTTTTTATACTGTCAGGGCACCCGCCATTTATTACCCAATAACGGTTTAACCCCCTGATCGCCCGGCGGGTGCTATCAATTAGGTTTTAGGGTCAAATAAGGTCTGCGTCGCCCCAGGTTAGTGCCAGTACCGCAAACACCCACGCGCCAAGCATACACCTCCCTTAGTGGCACAGTATCTGAACAGATCAATATCTGATCTGATCAGATCAATACTAGCGTCCCAGCAGTTTAGGGTTCCAAAAAAAACGCATTGTTAGCGGGATCAGCCCAGATACCGGCTAGCACCTGCGTTTTCCCCCTCCGCCCAGCCCATCCCACCCAAGTGCAGTATCGATCGATCACTGTCACATACAAAACACTAAGCACACATAACTGCAGCGTTCGCAGAGTCAGGCTGATCCCTGCGATCGCTAACATTTTTTTTGTGGTTGCGTTTTGATTCAGTCGCTTCAGTCAGGAGCTTTTTTACCTGTGAATCTCAAAAAAATAACAAAAAAATAAAAATAGTTGTCGTTTTATTGTTCTCTCTCTCTCTCTATCTCTCTCTATTGTTGCTCTTTTTTTACACCATTCTATTCTGCAATGTTTTATGTTTTATTATGTTTTATCATGCTTGCTTTTCAGTATGTAATTTTGTTTACTGTGTTTTAGTGTTAAGCATTTTTTTGGTTTTCAGGTGCGCCATTCAGTTGCAACGCGAATTTATTTATCTTGACAGCAACAGCGTTTTGTCCCACGATACATAAAGCCGCGACTCCAACGCTGTAGGAGGTGAATTCACTACCACAGTTAAAAAAAAGAGCATATATGCCGAAGCATTGGGGCAGCAGGGGGGGGGGTAGGAGCGATTGGCTCCTAATGCCACGTAAATACGGTCGAAAATCCGACCGTGTGTACACGGCATAACTTTTGCGGGAGGATGCCCCCATGCATCGGCATATATAAATGTTGCATGTATGCCCATCATTAGAAGTGGGTGGATGAAGGGAGGTATTCTAAAGGTGGGCATACCCACCAATCTATCTCTTTTTTTCGTTCAGCCAAGAGGCTGCATGAAAAAAAAAAGATTACAATCTATGTCCAGTATGTTGCTGGACTTTGAATGGTTATAACAGAATGATGCCTGCAGGTTTAGGTATCATCTTGGTATCCTTCTTTTCAGCCAGTGATCGGCTATCATGTAAAAGCAATACTAGCGGGTAATTAGCCTCTAGACTGCTTTAACAAGCAGTGGGAGGGAAAGTCCCCCCTCCCTGATATAAACCGCGCCATTGGGACATTGGGAAAGCATTTTATCACACCAATCTTGGTGTGGTCAGATGCTTTGAGGGCAGAGGAAAGATCTAGGGTCTAATAGACCCTCAATTTTTTCAAAAAAAGAGTACCTGTCACTGCCTATTGCAATCATAGGGGATATTTACATTCCCTGAGATATCAATAAAAATCATAACAAAGAAAAAAAATGGAAGGAACAGTTTAAAAATAAAATAAAAAAGCTAAATAAATAAAAAAAAAACAAAAAAAAAAAAAAAAAGCACCCCTGCCCCCGCTTCTCTTGCGCAAAGGCGTACACACGCGTTGGTCTGGCGTCATATGTAAGCAGCAATTGCACCATGCATGTGAGGTATCACCGCGAAGGTCAGATCGAGGCCAGTAATTTTAGCAGTAGAACCTCCTCCGTGAATCTAATGTGGTATCATGTAAAGGCTTTTAAAGGCTTTTAAAAATGAATGTAGTTTGTCGCCACTGCGAGTTTGTGCGCAATTTTAAAGCATGTCGTGTTTGGTATCCATGTACTCGGCCTAAGATCATATTTTTTATTTCATCAAAAATTTGAGCAATATAGTGTGTTTTAGTGCCTTAAAATAAAAAAAAGTTTATTTTTTCCACAAAAAATGGTTTGTAAAAATCGCTGCGCAAATACTGTGTGGAAAAAAAAAATGCAACACCCACCATTTTAATCTGAAGGGCCTTTGCTTTAACAATATATATAGAGTTTGGGGGTTCAACGTAATTTTCTTGCAAAAAAAAAATATGTTTTCATGTAAACAAAAAGTGTCAGAAAGGGCTTTGTCTTCAAGTGGTTAGAAGAGTGGGTGACGTGTGACATAGGCTTCTAAATGTTGTGCATAAAATGCCAGGACAGTTCAAACCCCCCCCAAATGACCCATTTTGGAAAGTAGACACCCCAATCTATTTGATGAGAGCAATGTTGAGCCCATTAAATATTTTTTTTTTTTGGCCCAAGAGATTGAATAATGAAAAAAAAAATAATAAAATATTTATTTTTTTTTTACAAAAAGTTGTCACTAAATGATATATTGCTCAAACATGTCATGGGCAAATGTGAAAATACACCCCAAAATACATTCTGTTGCTTCTCCTGAGTACGGGGATACCACATGTGTGGGACTTTTTGGGAGCCTAGCAGCGTACGGGACCCCAAAAACCAAGCACCGCCATCAGGCTTTCTAAGGGTGTAATTGTTTTATTTCACTTCTCACTGCCAATCACCGTTTCGGAGGCCATGGAATGCCCAGATGGCATAAAACCCCCCAAAATGACCCCATTTGGAAAGTAGACACCCCAAGCTATTTGCTGAGAGGTATGGTTAGTATTTTTCAGATCTCGCTTTTTGTCACAAAGTTTTGAAAATTGAAAAAAAATGAAAAAAAAATTTTTTTTATCTTTACTTTCTTCATTTTCAAAAACAAATGAGAGCTGTAAAATACTCACCATGCCTCTCAACAAATAGCTTGGGGTGTCTACTTTCCAAAATGGGGACATTTGGGGGGGTTTTGTGCTATGTTGGCATTTTATGGCCTTCGAAACGGTGATAGGTAGTGAGGAGTGAAATCAAAAATTTGCACCCTAAGAAATCCTGAAGGCGGTGCTTGGGTTTCGGGGCCCCGTACGCGGCTAGGCTCCCAAAACGTCCCACACATGTGGTATCCCCATACTCAGGAGAAGCAGCAAAAATGTATTTTGGGGTGCACTTCCACATATAACTATGGCATGTGTGAGCAATATATCATTTAGTGACAACTTTTTGAAAAAAAAAAAAAAAAAAAAACTATTTTATTTTTTGTCTTTATTCAATCACTTGGGACTAAAAAAAAAAAAATATTCATTGGGCTCAACATGCCTCTCATCAAATAGCTTGGGGTGTCTACTTTCCAAAATGGGGTCATTTGGGGGGGTTTTGTACTTCCCTGCCATTTTAGCACCTCAAGATATGAAATAGGCAGTCATAAATTAAAAGCGGTGTAAATTCCAGAAAATGAACTCTAGTTTGTAGACGCTATAACTTTTGCGCAAACCAATAAATATACGCTTATTGGCATTTTTTTTACTAATGACATGTGGCTGAATACATTATGGCCCAAATGTTTGACTAAAATTGAGTTTATTGGATTTTTTTTATAACAAAAAAGTAGAAAATCTCATTTTTTTTCAAAATTTTCGCTCTTTTTCCGTTTATATCGCATAAAATAAAAATCACAGAGGCAATCAAATACCATCAAAAGAAAGCTCTATTTGTGGGAAGAAAAGGACGCAAATTTCGTTTGTTACAAAATTGCATGACCGCGCAATTCCCAGTTAAAGTAGTGCAGAGCGAAATTGAAAAAAGACCTATGGTCCTTTGGCTGCCAAATGGTCCGGGGCTGAAGTGGTTAAATATGGTACCTGGGGGGGTGTCCAAAGTATGCCTGTGAAGTGTCATGTGTTTCCCGTGTTTATAACTGTCCTTGCACAAAATGACATTTGTAAAGGAAAAAAAGAAGCCATTTAAAACCTCTTGCGGCTTTAGGTTTGATCTTAAGTAGAATCTGAACAGGTACATTATGAAGTGTAGCTCCATCCCAAAAAATCTATTTTTAAGCTTTTTGGAGAACATAGGGAGGGTTTATCACCCCTGTCACATTTGCTGTCTTTGCACATCTGTTCAGAACATGTCACCTCACTTTCCGTCCCCATGACAAATGTTTTTGGAAAAGTGGGGTTTTAATTGAAACTAGGATTGGTGATAAAGTATCAGTATAGAGGAGATACCTTTTTCCCAAATTAAATCTAACAGGATAGAATTATCCCTTCCTAGGGGTAGATTTCCTCTCACTTCCTGTTTCCTCTTTCCATTTGCAAGTAGGAGTCGTTTGTAAGTTGGATGTTTGCAAGTAGGGGCCTGGCGTATATACTCAGCAGAAATTTGCCCTATTAGATGTTGGAGTAGCCACAAGACTGGTGGGCACAGGAATGGGCCCTGCTTTGAGTTAATAGATCACGATTTGTAATTGCATGCACCAGTTGAACAGGGCAGAAAAATTGGGGGTGGTGGTGGTGGAGGACGGTGTTGCCACAAGACGGTAAGCTCTCACAGTTACTCTTGGTGGGCGCAGGAATGGGCCCTGCTGTGATTTATTAGATCAAGATTTGTAATTGCAAAGCACCTGATGAACAGGGCCAGAAAAATTGGGCCTTTGGCGGTGCTGGTGGACGGTGTTGCCACAAGACTGCAGGCCCTCATAGTTACTCTTGGTTGGGCGCAGGAATGGGCCCAGCTGTGAACTATTAGATCAAGATTTGTAATTACACTCCCCTGTTAAACAGGGGCTGAAAAATTGTGCCTTAGGCACTGGTGCTGGTGCCACAACACTGCAACCCCTCACAGTGACTGTACTTGGAGCACAGCAGTCACACTTGTTGCGAAGCATTTTTTTTAAAAAATTGTAAGTACCCGCCCCTGTTAAACAGGGGCTGAAAAATAGTGCCTTAGGCACTGGTGCTGGTGCCACAACACTGCAACCCGGCCCACACAGATACTGTACTTGGAGCACAGCAGTCACACGTGTTGCGAAGCATTTTTTTAAAAAATTGTAAGTACACGCCCCATGTTAAACAGGGGCTGAAAAATTGTGCCTTAGGCACTGGTGCAGGTGCCACAACACTGCAAAACGGCCCTCAAAGAGACTGTACATGGAGCACAGCAGTCACACGTGTTGCGAAGCAATTTTTTTAAAAATAGTAAGTACACGCCCCTGTTAAACAGGGGCTGCAAAATTGTGCCTTAGGCACTGTGGTGCCACAACACTGCAACACGGCCCTCACAGAGACTGTACTTGGAGCACAGCATCACACGTGAATGCGAAGCATATTTTTTTTTTTAAACATTGTAAGTGTGGGGGGGCAGACGTGGGGGGCCGAAGCACTGGCATTATAATATCGGCGTAAATGGCACACAGGGACTTCCCTGGCCTGCCTCAGGACATCCAGTAACCTGGGAACCTGCCCAAGAACCTCCTGCATCCACCAGGTTGAGGACGTGAGCAGCAGGGCACATGGTTGACGACCATTCCTGGCTTTCAAGCTTGATCGTGGCGTCAACCACCTCTCGGCCTTGCCCCCTGCAGAGCTGCCAGAACCTCTGGCCCAGTGTGGCACCTGTCCCCCAAACACACCAGCGTCAAGCCACGGCATTGGGGATCTTTTTGCCTGCGTACTTTGCGCGAAGCCCCTTGTACGCCTACGTGTTCCAAAGGACAGAGCACTGGAGGAGACAACCTCTCAACACTACTGCCAGTCCTGCATCCCTCCACTCCAATAGAGTGACGAATTTGCGACCCGCCCCTACCTAATCCTCCCTGATAAAAAAGCCGATGCCAATGGGCCGGTGAAAGAAAGGTTACCGTCCCTGTCCAAGCCAGCTGGACCCATTAGTCAGCGGTAATAGAGCACCTTACCGCAGACCGCCCTAGTGGGGGGGGGCTCATTGAGTGACAGAGGGGAAACAGATATATGTGTTGGGGGAACAGACGTGCAGGGGGATACAGAGGGGAAATAGACGTGCAGGGGGGAACGCGCCCCTTGCTTACAGTAATACTAGACCCGCCCCTAAGAATATAAAAAAAAGGCACAGTTACTTTGCTGAGTAACTAATTACTTTTCCAATGTAGTAACTGAGTTACTAACTCAATTACTTTTTTGGGAGAAGTAATTTGTAACTTAACTAATTACTTTTTAAAGTAAGATGACCAACACTGCTGATGACAGATGGCACTTATACGTGGCACTGATACGTGGCACTGATTACAGATGGCACTAATACATGGCACTAATGACAGATGACACTAATACGTGGCACTGATGACACGTGACACTGATGACAGATGCACTGATACGTGGCACTGATGACACATGACACTGATAACAGATGGCATGTGACACTGACGTGGCACTGATGACACGTGACACTGATGACAGATGGCACTGATACGTGGCACTGATGACACATGACACTGATAACAGATGGCATGTGACACTGACAGGTGGCACTGATGACAGATGGCACTGATGACACGTGACACTGATGTGGAATTGATGACAGATGGCACTAAATGTGGCACTGATGACAGATGGCACTTATACGTGGCACTGATGACAGATGGCACTTATACATGGCACTGGGGACAGATGGCACTTATATGTGGCACTGGGGACAGATGGCACTGACAGGTGGCACTGGGGACAGATGGCACTGGGGACAGATGGCAGTGGGGACAGGTGACAGTGGGGACAGATGGCAGTGGGGACAGGCACTATGGGCACTTTATTTACACTTTTTTTTCCCCACTCACCGCTGCACCCGTTCATCTCTCCCTCCTCACACCCTGTCTCTGTGTGAGGAGGGAGAGCCGGCAATGAGAGATGATCTCATATGTTTACATATGAGATCATCTCTCATTGGACACGCCAATCGCGATGTAAACGACCACTGTGATTGGCAATTTACAGCGATCTGTGACTGGCTGTGTCCAAGGGACATGGCCAGCACAGAATTTCCCGAATGCGCGCTCGCAGGAGCGTGCATTTACAGAAGTAAACAGGAAGACGTCCAGGGATGCCCTCCCGGCATTGGCGTCTGCGCTGTAGTTGTCTTTCGGCTATAGCGCGGACGCCTAGTGGTTAATCCTATACATTGACACACCATCCTATATTTATATGTAATAATTTGCCCAAAGGTAGTTTAACCACTTACACACGTACACACGATCGGACATTGATCAGACATTCTGACAACAAAATCCATTGATTCCAAGCATGCGTGGAACTTTGTGCGTCGGAATTGTGTACACACGATCGGAATTTCCGACAACGGATTTTGTTGTTGGAAAATTTGAGAACCAGATCTCAAATTTTGTGCGACGGAAATTCCGATGGAAAATGTCAGATGGAGCCTACACACGGTCGGAATTTCTGACAAAAAGCTCCCATCTAACATTTTCCGTCGGAAAATCTGACCGTGTGTATGGGGCATTACAGTATACCCCCTTCCTGCCCAGGCCAATTTTTAGCTTTCAATGCTTTCGCACTTTGAATGATAATTGCCAAGTTATGTACACTGTACTCATATGACATTTTTATAATTTTTTTAGACAGAGTTTTCTTTTGGTGGTATTTGATCACTATTGTTGGTGGGTTTTTTTTTTCTAAACAAATAAAACAAGATGGAATTTTTTTTTAGTTTCTGTTAAAATTTTGCAAATAAGTAATTTTTCTCCTGCACTGATGTGTGCTGATGAGGTTGTACTGATGGGCACTGATGGGCTGCACTGATGGGCACTGATAGGCTGCACTAATGGACACTGGTAGGCGGCATTGATGGGCACTGATAGGCGGCACTGATTGGCAGTACTGATAGGCGCACTAAGGGGAAGCATTGATGGGCACTGATGGGGCTGCACTAATAATCAGGGCACTGATAATCAGTGCCCTGATTATTTGTGTACATGTCCCTTGTCAGGATTTGCGGTTACTGACTCTTCTCTCCACAGCACGTGAGGAAAGTACTGCAGATAACTGGCAAGTCAGTTTAGGTAAATATATTTCTAAAGGTGCTATTGCCATGCATTTTTTACCACATGTCTGTAACAACCCATGCAATCCATACATACTGTACAAAGAAAACAAAACAAATAAGTTTAGAAATTAAGTTATGTGTAATTAAATAGAATAGAACACATGAAGAAAGGGAGGTGCAAGAAGGCATAGAAAGCCAAGACACCATCTGAAATCTTTTGGTAATTAGAAAGCAATCCTGCCCCTTGTCAGTGCAAATTAATAGCTGGTTCAGTCTCAACTGATAGCCTATAAAAAGGTGTCTCACTACCAAGGTGTCACACAATAAACATCTCACGATGGGTAAGTGGCCAGTGAGCACTGTTGGGCCATAATCTGGAAGTGGTTAGAACATCATTTCACCATAAACCAGCCACAACAGGTGCTCCTCTCAAGATTTCTGACAGAGGAGTGAAAATAATTATCAGAAGGGTTGTCCAAGAGCCAAGGACCACTTGTGGAGAGCTTCAGAAATACCTGGAATTAGCAGGTACAATTGTTTCAAAGAAAACAATAAGCAATGTTCACTACACAAGACTTGATTGTTGAAGAAAAAAGCATGTTGAAGCTTGTTTAAAGTTTGCTGCACAACATTTAGACAAGCCTGTGAAATAATGGGAGAATATAGTCTGCTCAGATGAAACCAAAATCGAACTCTTTGGATGCCATAACACACACAATGTTTGGAGGTCAAATGGCACTGCACAGCACTCCAACCCCCCCCCCCCCCCCCCCCATACCAACAGTGAAGTTTGGAGGTGGGAACATCATGGTGTGGGGCTGTTTTTCAGCATATGGTACTGGCAAACATCATATCATTGAAGGATGGATGACTAAAAAAAATGTACCAAGAAATTCTTGGTAAAAATCTGCTGCCATCTACAAGGTAGATGAAGATGAAACAAGGGTTTCAGCAAGAAAATGATCCCAAACACAAAGCCAAGGAAACTCTCAACTGGTTTTTTTAAAGAAAGAGAATAAAGCTGCTAGAATGGCCTAGCCAATCACCTAACTTGAATCCAATAGAACATTTATGAAAATAATTAAAGATCAGAGACCCACGGACCTTTAAGATTTGAAGACTTTGTTTGGAAGAATGGGCCAAAATCATACCTGAGCAATGCATGCGACTAGTTTCTTCATACAAGAGGCATCTTTAAGCTGTTATTATCAACAAAGGATTTTGTATGAAGGATTACATAAATTTCAGTTAGCATGTTCAATACGTTCCCTGTGTCATTCCATTTTATTACATATAACTTCATGTCTGAACATATTTTTTTGGTTTCATTGTATGTATGGATTGCATGGGTTGTTACGGACATATGGTGAATATTTCATGTCTTAAATATATTTACCTTGAAAAATGGTGATGTGTTCCATACCTATTTTACCCACTGCATGTGAGGATTTACAACCACTTTAAAGCATTTGTTAACGCAAAAAAATAAATAACAGATCCTGTTCCCTTAAAGCATGTGATACAGCACAGTGCTTGTGCTTGCTGTGTCATTTGACCCCCTGTAAAACCTGTAATACCTGTCAGATCCTGCTTGGCTATGCCCTCCACCCTGTACGTTGACTCTGATATATTAGGGATGCTGAGCCCTGACATCATGGTCATCATGGTCAGCGAATGTGCCTCAGTCATCTGCAGCCCTGCTCTCTGCTGTCCTATGCCCTCTCCTCCATCCTCTCCCCCCTCCCCTCTCTGACTGTCTGCTCATGTCTGCACCCCTCCCGCGCTCCTGCTCCTGCTGCTTGGCCCCGCCCATCCGGGTAGAGGAGAGTAGAGAGGAACCAACTGATCGCAGGAAGATGGTGTGTTTTGAATACAGATAAGCATATTTATGATATAACACAGACACCGGGGAAATTATTGTTATAATACAGAGGGGATGGGAGCTTCAACCACTTTAACTGACAATCCGAATAGCACTAAAGATTAAGAGGGGACTGTCAGAGTAAAATCACTTCTCTGCAGAACTCAAAGGGGGAGGTTGAGCATCATATTAGGAGGGCCAGAAAAGCAACAGTGTTGCTTTTTATGCGTTTGCTATGACATCGGTACATGAGGTAGGCTTCTATTCTGACTTTATCTCACAGAAGGACTGTCTTACATTATGGGCATGAAATTTAGCATTTTTTCTATCTATGATATGACTAGGGTTATAGGATGTAAAACTTGCATTATATTATTAAAGCGTCTATTACCCCAACACTTCATATTGTGCCTACTGTACCATGTACTTGTATGAGAAAGTATCCTGTTCTCTTTGTGTTTCTTCCTTCATGTGAAATCCCTGGTGTTCCTGCTAGTCCCCTTGCTTTTCCATTAAAAACTGACCACATGAAGCAGGAGAGTTCAGCGTGATCAGTTCTCTGGCTATGCTGGGAACTCAGTGTACTTTCCTCCAATGATCAGACTTGCCCTGACACGCCCCCGCTGCACAGCCATTCACTGGAAAGCTCAGTGTACTGCTTCTTCTTCTCCCCCCAACTCTTATGCTGCTGAAAACAGAGGGAATGTGATCACCTACAGTATAATAAAGGTCATCATTGGGATCTTCCATGAGACTGCCGAGGCTGTCTAGAACTTGTAGGATTTCATTGCGCCTAGCTCAGCACAACACATGGGCTACCCTAATGACTACCCATGTCAGTAATATGTATGACAATCCAATCTATTGCTTACATTCATGCTTAAAGTATAATTATAGCCAAACTTCATATTTGTTGTTTTGACATAAGGGGGGATTGGATCCTCTCTCAAGTTGTTTAATATTGTATTTTTCCCCACTGAAGAGACTCACCCTTTCTGTTTGCCCTGTTGAGCATTGTCTCTGGGACAGGAATGAGGAATCAACATTTTTTGCAGCTGTTACTTGGAAAGGAGGTAAGGGGAAATCTTCCAATAGGACACATGTTCCAGTGACAACTGTCTGAAAGTACATTTCCACTCATTTTGCTGGATTTGCCACACACTAGGATTGTGTCCCTGGGACAAGAAATGAAGATCTCCCCATTTCTGACAAGATTAAAGTTTTTATCTGTATGTGCTAAAAATAAAAAAAAATAACAATAAAACAAATGCAGCAATGGCATACTAAGGCCTTGTTCACATGGGGCATACTAAAGTTAATGCCCATGGAGGGTCGTGTTTACACACACAGGGATGCACAGGTGTGCACCCCCATGCAGGCAGGCCAGTTGATGTCAATTGGAACAGAAGCTGGACAGGCACAGACACTGCTCTCAATCTGACGTCTGTGAATGTAAACACGGCGTACACGTAAGCACGTCCCATTTGAACAAGGCCTAATTCCAACAAACGTATTTGTCTGTTTTGTCTGAGAAGTGGAAACACAGTTGAATTCCTATTTATTTGCTGCAAGATTAATTAATGTTCTCACTATAAGGGTTAGTTTACATTTGGGCTATAAAAGGTATATTGAGGTCACAAAGGAGTTAAATGTATAAAATTGAAAGTGCATTAATGTAATCACAGTTAAGAGTTAGAGTTAAGGGTTTTTTTTTTTCTTTAAGTGTTTTACTTTGCTCCATCAACCAAATGTTTAGATTCAAACAGAATTGGAATCATTACACCTAAGAGATCTGTAATATCAATTTATTTCTAACAAAGTCTCATAAGTGATTCTTCTAAGAGCTTTACTGAATGGAAAATTTTGATGAGATTGCAAAAGACTGCATAGTGGTTGTTTAAACTTTGAAAAAATAGCTTTTGGCATAAATTAAATTGATGGAGCAGTATATTTGATTAAAACATCTGCTGGATTGATCCAATTAATTGAATAGTTTGGGCCAGAAGAACTGCTTTGTAAGACAGAAGCATATATTACAAGACAAGCTAGTCAGAATATTAAAATTTTCATTGTATGAAGCCAAAACGCAGTTTTCACTATGACTTTCCTCTACATCTTTGCATAGTTAGACAAGCTATAGGCAATTTTCCTTCCAAACGACATTCAAATAACCAGGTGAAGATTTCACTGGGATGGTAGTATACACTTTTTCTTTGTCTCAATTGGTTTCTCCTTCCCCCTTGTATCTTTTTACACTTGTTTTCCCACAAAGCCATTCGCATGATAACAGGAAGCAGGTCACCTATAGACATCTGTATTATTCTAAATCTGCAGTTTTTGATTTGTTATAATAAAGCAGTCTTACCTCACAGAGATTTTTATTTTGTTGTATTTTTTGCCTTTCGCAGCAGAAGTGTCACCCAATCTCATACCTGTGCTGTAGACCAGTGGTTCTCAACCTCAGTCCTCAAGTACCCCCAACGGCCATGTTTTGGGAACTTCCCTTAGATAAAATAGCTCTTATCAATACCATGTCATTGATATTAATTTAAAGCAGCTGTGCAATGTAAAGGAAAACCTGAAAACATGGCCTGTTGGGGTACTTGAGGACTGAGGTTGAGAACCACTGCTGTAGACAACGATCAAAAAACTGCCATTTAATTATATACATTTTGGCAGGATTACTTGAAAGAAAACAAAAGGTCCGGACAGAGTGTCAGTGGTCAGCCCTCAGTTCAGGCAGGAGACATGTCAGCCTCGACAGGGACCATACAGCTTTAAACTAGGCTTACATTTCTGTTCTGACAAGAAGAGAATTGTCAGAAACCATGAAATCAGACCGAGACAGAAGTACAGTTAAATCACACTTGTTTAATAATAAAAGTAAAAATAACTAACGTAGTCAAAACATAGCCAAAGTTCAGTAACCAGAAAGGATCGTCAGCCAAGCCAGGAGTCAGGGATCAAAGTAGTTGGAACAGCAAGCAGGATCTGTAGCCTGAGGGAATGTCAGCAAAGCCAGTCTTTAAACAGGACCGCAGGAGATAGTTTCTTGTGATGTGACCAAGGCAAAGGCAGAGCTCCTCTGGACTGGACGGCTTAAGTAGGCAGGACTGACGAGCAGGATCAACAACAGCTGGGCAACTGTGGAGATTGATGTGAGCTGGCAATTAGCCTACAGCTGAGCGGCCAGCTCAGAGAAGAAAGGGCTGAGCCCAGCCCTGACAAGAATACAATTGAATAATATCACTCACACTCCTATCCCTGAGAACTAAGGCTCAGAGATTAGAGAAGTTTATGGTATTCAAACAAATATTCATTCATACTGAACTCCATGGTGCTGTTCCTCATTGGCTCTAAGACCGAGAACTGAGTGATAATGTGACCGCTGATAGCTCAGTTCTCAGTCCGCTGCAAGCAGAGTGGTGACTGTCAGTCACCACTCTCTGCTCTGCTCCTCCAGCACCCACTGGAGCTCTAGGCAGTAGAGGAGGTAGAGGCAGCTGGCTCTGGCTCTCAGCTGCATGCTTTGTGGTGGAACCAGCTGTCAATCAGGCATCTGAGCAGATCCCGATAATAATATTCCTTTAGGATTCTGAAATGGTTTGGCTAAGTCAGCTGAAAGCAGACAATTACCCGCTCTCAACTGACTCTGGGTCACAGGAGTGAAAAAGTATGTGCACTTCTGTGACCCACAAAAGAAACATGGCGAAAAAAGCCTTTGTCCATACTGTTCATATTTTTATTCTCTTTTAAAAGAGAAGATTAAGACTCCTATAAATAACTAGACATGTGCATTCGTTTTTGTCCGAATGCATTTTCCGCCAAATTTCGGGTATTTTCGTTATCGTTTTAACAAACGATAACAAATGTGCAGAATCCGAAAACCGAAAGATCCAACATAAACAAATGCTTTATTTTCGTTTTCGTTGCAACAGTTCGATATAGATAGGAGCTTTGACATGACGCTGACAATAGCGATCTGTGTCCATCGAACCTGTGGTCGAATGTGCCTAACCTTAGCTCTATTAGTACAAGATTATTCTACATAGAGAGAAAAGATTTGACATAGAGAGAAAAGATTTAACATTATAGAGACAATAGCAAAAAAGGTAGAATGTGCCTAACCTAACTCTATTAGTCCAAGATTATTCGACATAGAGAGAAAAGATTCGACATGAAGATTCGACGAAGCAGTCGCAGCGAGCAGACATTTTTGGTCAAATGCTCTGCCCATAGGCTTTAGAAGAATTCTAATGTTGGCTGACTAGTAATAATAATTAATAAATATAATTATTACTAGTGTCATACAACATTAGAATTCTACTATATCTTGTAGGCGGAACATTTGACCGGAAATGTACGATTGCTGCGTCGTACAGTTAAGCTGCTCCGTCGAATCTTCTTAGAACATTCAACATAAACCATAAGCCTTCAATGACAGATTCGACCATAATTATTTCGGATTTTCAGACGAATGCATTTTTTAACGAAACTAAATAAATAAAAATGAATTTCAGGATTAACTAAATAAATGTATTTTTTGTACGACAACTAAATTCCGAAAACAAAATATTTCAGTGTGCACATGTCTACAAATAACCATTCCTGATCAGTATTTTTTATGTCGGTGTTTGCTATACTGTACATTGCCTTGAAAACTAGATCATTGAAGGACAGGTTACCAAAGAAATGATTTGAGGTGACCAAAATATGATTTAGATGGATCACCAACCAAATTTTAAAGTATAAAATGTGGTGGGTAATTAGCGTAGCGCTAAGTGGAACAAAATCAAAAAAATGTGGAAATGTGATTGAACACGCAATACAGTTAATGCAAATGGATTTCTATATGCATAAACAATGGATGACAACAAAAAATTACTACAAAAATTGTGCATAAGTGTAGTAAAACCAAGAAAAAAACTCAATACATATAGTCCAAGGCTAAAAGGGAAAGGACTTCAATTGGTCCTATGGTAAGAAAGTCCATATAAATACAAATGGTGCAAATGAGAGTCTTCCTCTCATTGAACATTCGGACACTCTGTGTTCAGACACAATTGTTACATCTCCAGATGCTGATAGACTGAAATATTGGAGCTGCTTGTGAATGCAGTCCTATACATTTTTTTGTTCCTTTCTTGCATAATCTCTACCTCGAGTTCCTGTGCAGTCGGTCCTGGACACACTCTTTATGAGTGCACATGTCCTTGGAATCTGGTAGACTGAGAATCGAGGACCCCACATTGGAGCCATCCAACCATCGTCCACACACAGTACCTGACTGGGATTAATTGGGAATACAAGCCCTACTGACCCACTGACGTATGACATGCGTGTCCAACTGTACTGGTAAGAGTACCCATCTTCTTACTCTTGAAGGATAGTATTGAAGTGACTACAGACAACTCTCTCTGCCCAGTATAGTTGCCTCCCGGCTTGGTGTCATTCCATAGGAAGACTCTCATTTGCACCATTTGTATTTATATGGACTGTCTTACCATAGGACCAATTGAAGTCCTTTCCCTTTTAGCCTTGGACTATATGTATTGAGTTTTTTTCTTGGTTTTACTACACTTATGCACAATTTTTGTAGTAATTTTTTTGTTGTCATCCATTGTTTATGCATATAGAAATCCATCATTTGCATTTACTGTATTGTGTGTTCAATCACATTTCCACATTTTTTTGATCTTGTTCCACTTAGCGCTACACTAATTACCCACCATTTTGTTCAACTTTGTTTGTTTGAGTGTTAGCTGCTTTTCCACTCAGTGTTAGCGCAGTTTTTTCCCCCTTCTTCACAAAGTATAAAATGTAACAAGTCTCATCACAGCTAACTACAGCAGTGTCACAGATGTCATGTATGAAAATGTCAAACCAGAGAAGAATCTCTATCTGTTTGAAAAATTCCAACCACATTTCTTGTTAAATATAGATTTAAAAATTCAGTGTAAAGTTTTGTCCTTACAGTCAAATAAAGTGCTTCTCAAAGTAATACACTCAGACTAGTCTGAATTTAGGATAGAACTGATATTAATATCCAAAATCTTGTAATGAATCATGAAAATGTGTGTAGCAGGGTAATAATATCACTTAACGCTCAAAAGGCTTTTGATTAGATGGTGAGGATTTACCTGTGGAAAGTACTGAGACAGTTTGGAATGAGGCCAAACTTGTGATCATTGCTCAAGTGATTGCATAATTGCTGCCAAGGAAAATAAGTACCAAAGGATTAATGTCCAACTGTTCTTTTTAAGAGAGGGACTAAGCAAGTGTGTCCTATGTCCTCAAATGTATTTATTCTAGCTATTGAGCCTGTGGCAATTATAATATTATAAATAGACACTATAAGTGTCTTTTGAGGGAGGCATACCAGAAAATCTATTCTTATCTGCAGATAATGCCACATATTGCTACATTTTTACCAGTTCCCAGTGTTAGAAAAAAAATCAGTTGAAGCCCTTAATTGGGCAGAAGCTTCACTGCCAGGGCATTTTGGACAGTGCAGCCAGGTGAAGCAATCAGGAAGGAAGGAGACACATGATTGGCCTTTAGCTCTGCCTACTGGTAACAGCTGAGAGAGGGAAGGGTTCTCAGTGCAGAAGAACTGGCAGCCATATTATTGCTAACAAGGCTGTGCTATGCTGTACTGTGAGCAGAGGAGAAAACTCCAGAGGGACTGGCAGAGATGTGAACTGAAAACTCCAGAGAGGGGAGCCCCAGAGTGTGGTGTGGCATCTTGCCTGACTTCCAGGGAACAGACTGCTGGCCCCAGGACATCTATGTAGCATCAGTAGTGAGAGGCTTTTCTTTTTCATACATCATGGGACACAGAGTCAGGCTAATATTCATTACCTGCTGGTTATACTTCATCTCCAGGTGAATGGACACTGGTAGACCAAAGTTCTTTAGACAGGAAGTGATCCCCTATATAACCCCTCCCATACAGGAAGCACTTCAGTTTTTTACCAGTGTCTGCAGTGTCTCTCTGAGCTCCAGGTCTCTAGTCCCACAAACGGTTCTTAACCACTTGCTTACTGGGCAGTCAAACTCCCCTCCTGTCCAGACCAATTTTCAGCTTTCAGCGCTGATGCAATTTGAATGACAATTGCGCGGTCATACAACACTGTACCCAGATTCAATTTTTATCATTTTCTTCCCACAAATAGAGCTTTCTTTTGATCACATCTGCGGTTTTTATTTTTTGTTAAAAAAATGTAAAAAGACAGATTTTTTTAAAAATATATATATATATATATTTTTTAGATTTTGTTATACAAATTTTAAAACAGGTAATTTTTCTACTTCATTGATGTACGCTGATGAGGCGGCATTGATGGGCACCTATAGGTGGCAGTGATGGGCACTGATGGGTGGCAGTGATGGGCAATGATGGGTGGCAATAATGGGCACTGATCGGTTACACTGATAGGCAGCACTGCTAAGTGGCACTGATTGGCACCACTGGTGGGCATTGATAGGTGGCACTTGTGGGCATTGATAGGTGGTACTTGTGGGCATTGATAAGTGGCACTCATGGGCATTGATAGGTGGCACTGGTGGGCACTATGAGCGCTGTCAGGTGGCAATGGCAGGTGGCACAGATGAGGCATAGTTGTCTCTTCCTCTTCGGGACCGATGTCCCTTGTCAGCGTGAGGAGATAAAAAAACGATTACTGAGCTTTTCTTTACATCATGTGATCAGCTGTCATTGGCTTGCACAGGGGAGGCCGTCAAAAAACAGCCTCCTGGAAATTCAGGTCTGTGCTGTGGCCGTCATTCGGCTATAGTGCGGACGTCAAGTGGTTAAATAAATCAACGGATTGACCGATCAGATCCATTTGACACAGGCTTTATATGCTTAGATAAATGGTACGCGGGCCTCACAAAGAATACTCAAGATCCTGCAAGGTTTTGCCTGTAATGCGGCCTCTGGGCGCTGGGCCCTGCAAAGTGGAATCCTGGAAACTACAGCGTTAAGGCATTCCTGCAGGGTGCTGTACAGGTCCAAGGGAGTGGACCCTAAACATGACAAGGGTACCCAGTCCTTGAAGGTCCTCAAGTGACAGGAACCCGCCGTGATGGGTGAAGATTGGGCTTTCAATTTGTAAGCTGCCCTGCGCCTGTATGGGTAAGTGAAACCCCTTTAATTACTTATTGTAGGGTGTCCCAGTGATTGTAACAATCAGTCAAGCTAGCTAAAGGGTAGACACCTGAGTGTGGTGACTAGGGATGAGCCGAACACCCCCGGGTTCGGTTCGCACCAGAACCTTCGAACCGACCGAAAGTTTGCGCGAATTTTCGAACCCTATACGTTATAATGGACGCGAACGTTCGAAATCAAAAGTGCTAATTACAACGGCCAATATGCATGTTAATGTCATAAAACAGGTTTGGGGACCCGGGTCCTGCCCCAGGGGACATATATCAATGCAAAAAGAACTTTTAAAAACTAACGTTTTTTCGGGAGCAGTCATTTTAATGATGCATAAAGTGAAAAAAAAAAAGTGAAATTTTCCTTTAAATATGGTACCTGGGGGGTGTCTAAAGTATGCCTGTGAAGTGGCATGTGTTTCCCGTGTTTAGAACTGTCCTTGCACAAAATGTCATTTGTAAAGGAAAAAAAGAAGCCATTTAAAACCACTTGCGGCTTTAGGTTTGTTCTTAAGTAGAATCTGAACAGGTACATTATGAAGTGTAGCTCCATCCCAAAAAAATCTATTTTTAAGCTTTTTGGAGAACATAGGGAGGGGTTATCACCCCTGTAACATTTGCTGTCTTTGCACATCTGTTCAGAACATGTCACCTCACTTTCCGTCCCAATGACAAATGTTTTTGGAAAAGTGGGGTTTTAATTGAAACAAGGATTGGTGATAAAGTATCAGTAGAGAGGAGATACCTTTTTCCCAAATTAAATCTAACAGGATAGAATTTCCCTTCCTAGGGGTAGATTTCCTCTCACTTCCTGTTTTCTCTTTCCATTTGCAAGTAGGAGTCGTTTGTAAGTTGGATGTATGAAAGTAGGGGCCTGGCGTATATACTCTGCAGAAATTTGCCCTATTAGATGTTGGTGTAGCCACAAGACTGGTGGGCACAGGAATGGGCCCTGCTGTGAGTTAATAGATCAAGATTTGTAATTGCATGCACCTGTTGAACAGGGCAGAAAAATTGGGGGTGGTGGTGGTGGTGGTGGACGGTGTTGCCACAAGACTGTAAGCTCTCACAGTTACTCTTGGTGGGCGCAGGAATGGGCCCTGCTGTGAGTTATTAGATCAAGATTTGTAATTGCAAGCACCTGATGAACAGGGCAGAAAAATTGGGCCTTTGGCGGTGGTGGTGGACGGTGTTGCCACAAGACTGTAGGCCCTCATAGTTACTCTTGGTGGGCGCAGGAATGGGCCCTGCTGTGAACTATTAGATCAAGATTTGTAATTACCCGCCCCTGTTAAACAGGGGCTGAAAAATTGTGCCTTAGGCACTGGTGCTGGTGCCACAACACTGCAACCCCTCACAGATACTGTACTTGGAGCACAGCAGTCACACGTGTTGCGAAGCATTTTTTTAAAAAATTGTAAGTACACGCCCCTGTTAAACAGGGGCTGAAAAATTGTGCCTTAGGCACTGGTGCTGGTGCCACAACACTGCAACCCCTCACAGATACTGTACTTGGAGCACAGCAGTCACACGTGTTGCGAAGCATTTTTTTAAAAAATTGTAAGTACACGCCCCTGTTAAACAGGGGCTGAAAAATTGTGCCTTAGGCACTGGTGCTGGTGCCACAACACTGCAACCCCTCACAGATACTGTACTTGGAGCACATTGTTGCGAAGCATTTTTTTATAAAAATTGTATGTACACGCCCCTGTTAAACAGGGGCTGAAAAATTGTGCCTTAGGCACTGGTGCTGGTGCCACAACACTGCAACCCCTCACAGATACTGTACTTGGAGCACAGCAGTCACACGTGTTGCGAAGCATTTTTTTAAAAAAATTGTAAGTACACGCCCCTGTTAAACAGGGGCTGAAAAATTGTGCCTTAGGCACTGGTGCTGGTGCCACAACACTGCAACCCCTCACAGATACTGTACTTGGAGCACAGTGTTGCGAAGCATTTTTTTTATAAAAATTGTATGTACACGCCCCTGTTAAACAGGGGCTGAAAAATTGTGCCTTAGGCACTGGTGTGGTGGCATGGATCATTGAGGAGGAGGAAGAGGATAGTCAGTGAACATAAGAGGACAGTCACTCAGCATCAGCATAGGCAGTCTTGAAGGGATGTGATGTGACATTAAAAATTATTCGGTTATATCCGCCTCAGGTGCCTGGTAGCTGGTGGTGATCCAAGACTGATTCATTTTGATGAAGGTCAGTCGATCAACCGAGGCGGTGGACAGGCGCACCCTATGATCAGTCACAAATCCTCCAGCAGCACTGAATGTGCGTTCGGACAGAACGCTGGAGGCAGGACAGGCCAGTAGCTCAATTGCATACTGTGCAAGCTCTGGCCAGTGATCCATCCTCAGGACCCAGTAAGCCAGAGGATTTTCGGTGGGAAAGGTGTCCAAGTCTGACCTTGCCCCAAGGTATTCCTGCACCATGTATATCAGACGCTGGCGATGGTTGCTGGAACCGATCATACCTTGGGGCTGCGGACTAAAAAATTGTCTGAACGCATCGGTCAGACGTCCACCTTCCCCACCGCACCGCGCCACTGACCGAAGCCTCAGCAACTCGTCGCCCAGGACCAGGAGTTTGTAGCCTCCCAGTTTCTGGGAACGCGTTGCACAGACCTTTCTGCAAGGCCTCCCTGAGATGTCTCATCCTCTGCTCCCTCTGCGACGGCAAGATAAGGTCCGCAACCTTACCCTTGTACCGCGGATCAAGGAGAGTGGCCAGCCAGTAATGGTCCCTCTCCTTGATCCGAAGAACACGAGGATCCTTCCGCAGGCTTTGCAGGATCAGGGAGGCCATGCAGCGTAGGTTAGCTGAGGCATTCGGTCCGGAGTCTTCTGGGTCACTGAGGATGACATGATCGCCAGCCACCTCCTCCCAGCCACGTACAAGTCCACTGGTTTGTTGGGACTGTACATCATCCCTAAAAGACTGCTGCTGCTGATGCTGAGTGCCAGGCTCCACCTCCATGCTCACACAATCCTCCTCCTCCTCCTCCTCCTCCTCCTCCTCATCCTCTTCCTGTGTGATGGGTGGGACAGGAGGAACACTGTCCGGATAAAGGGGGCCTTGAGAGGCAAGGAAGTCCTCCTCTTCCTGCCTCTGTTCTGCCTCAAGTGCCCTGTCCATTATCCCACGCAGCGTATGCTCCAACAGGTGGACAAGAGGGACAGTGTCACTGATGCATGCACTGTCACTGCTCACCATCCTCGTGGCCTCCTCAAATGGTGAGAGGACAGTGCATGCATCCCTGATCATGCTCCACTGACGTGGGGAAAAAAAACCAAGCTCCCCTGACCCTGTCCTGGTGCCGTAGTCGCAAAGGTACTCATTGATGGCCCTCTGCTGCGTGTGCAGTCGCTGCAGCATGGCCAACGTTGAGTTCCACCTGGTGGGCATGTCACATATTAGGCGGTTCTTGGGCAGGTTCAGCTCCTTTTGCAGCTCAGTCAGCCGAGCACTGGCATTATAAGATCGGCGGAAATGCACACAGACTTTCCTGGCCTGCCTCAGGACATCCTGTAAGCCTGGGAACCTGCCCAAGAACCGCTGCACCACCAGGTTGAGGACGTGAGCCATGCAGGGCACATGGGTGAGCTGCCCCTGTCGCAGGGCGGAGAGGAGGTTGGTGCCATTGTCAGAAACGACCATTCCTGGCTTAAGCTGACGTGGCGTCAACCACCTCTCGGCCTGCCCCTGCAGAGCTGCCAGAACCTCTGGCCCAGTGTGGCTCCTGTCCCCCAAACACACCAGCGCAAGCACGGCATGGCATCTTTTTGCCTGCGTACTTGCGTAGCCCCTTGTACGCCTACGGAGCACCGCTGGTTCCAAGGACAGAGCACTGGAGGAAGAAGAAGAGGAGGGGGTGGAGGAGAGAGGTGTGTCACAACCAGTAGCAGTAGTAGCGTTTTGGAGGCCTGGTGGCGGAACAACCTCCAACACTACTGCACCTTGTCCTGCATCCCTCCCAGCTGCCAATAGAGTGACCCAATGGGCCGTGAAAGAAAGGTACCGTCCCTGTCCATGCCTGCTGGACCATGAGTCAGCGGTAATATGCACCTTACCGCTGACCGCCCTGTCCAGCGAGGCATGGACATTGCCCTCCACATGCCGGTAGAGAGACGGAATCGCCTTCCGCGAGAAAAAGTGCCGTTTGGGAACCTGCCACTGAGGAACCGCACATTGAACAAACTCACGGAAGGGGGCCGAGTCTACCAACTGAAAAGGCAGCAGTTGAAGTGCTAGCAATTTAGCCAGGCTAACATTCAACCGCTGGGCATGTGGATGGCTGGGAGTGTACTTCTTTCTACGGTCCAGCAGCTGGGGCAGGGAAATTTGCCTGCTGCAATCGGACGTCGGTGTACTGCAAGTACTTGGTTGTGACACACCTAATTCTACACCTTCAGTCCTCTCAGAGCAGCTTTCAGAGAGGACTGAAGGTGTAGTGGGGATGGAGATCCCAGCTGAGGAGGAGCAAGGAGAGGTCCGCTTAGTTCTTTGGTGTGGGTCTTTTATGTGTGCCTGCCAACGAGCTGCATGGCAGGTCGCCATATGTCTGGTCATGCTTGTGGTGCCCAAGCGGCTGATGTTTTGGCCACGCGAGATACGCTTGAGACAAATATTGCAAATAGCAGTGGTGCGATCTGCTGCACTCGTCTCAAAAAAGGCCCACACCAAAGAACTTTTCTGATAACGTGCAGAGGCAGCGCCCTGCACAGGCGGAGCTCTGCGGTGTTGTACAGTTGCTGTGCTGGCCTCTACCTGGCCTCCAGGGGGCACCCTGCCTCGTTGGACATGTGACGCCGCATCCTCCTCCTCCTCGTCCTCCTCCTCATCCTCTCTCCCTTCAGGCACCCACGTGGAGTCAGTGACCTCATCATCCCCTCCCTCTTCACCACTAGAGCAAACCTGGCAGTAAGCTGCAGCTGGTGGAACAGTACTGCCAGATTCCTCAAGCTGGGTATCATCATCCGAGCCTTCGAATCGTTGGGCATCCTCCTGGAGCATGTACCCAACACTGTGCTCAAAGAGTTCGGGGGACTCCTCAGGAGGACATGGTGGGTCTAGGGAAGGGGTGGCTGATGATGCTCTGCCAGTACCCTGAGCCTGGGTGAGAGAGGATGAGGAGGATGAGGAGGGCTTGGTCATCCATTCTACCAAGCCTTCAGCATGATGCGGCTCCACATGTCCAGCTGCCGAAAACAAAGACGCGCGTGTCCCATGGCCACGTGCTGATGACGATGCACGACCACGTCCACGTCCACGGCCACGTCCACTAGAAACAGAGCCTGCCTGCCCTGTGTTCTTGGCTCTGCACGCTCTGCCTCCCCTTGGCGGTCTTCCAGCCATTGTAGTCGGTAGTCCTGTGGGTGCTGCTGAGAAGAATATATAGGAGCTCTGTGTGATGCCACTAACACACTAGAAGTCCTGTGGGTGCTGCTGAGAAGAAAATATAGGAGCTCTGTGTGATGCCACTAACACACGAGAAGTCCTATCGGTGCTTCTGCAAAGAAAATAGAGGAGCTCTGTGTGATGCCACTAACACACTAGAAGTCCTATGGGTGCTTCTGCAAAGAAAATAGAGGAGCTCTGTGTGATGCCACTAACACACTAGAAGTCCTGTGGGTGCTGCTGAGAAGAAAATATAGGAGCTCTGTGTGATGCCACTAACACACGAGAAGTCCTATGGGTGCTTCTGCAAAGAAAATAGAGGAGCTCTGTGTGATGCCACTAACACACTAGAAGTCCTATGGGTGCTTCTGCAAAGAAAATAGAGGAGCTCTGTGTGATGCCACTAACACACTAGAAGTCCTGTGGGTGCTGCTGAGAAGAAAATATAGGAGCTCTGTGTGATGCCACTAACACACTAGAAGTCCTATGGGTGCTTCTGCAAAGAAAATAGAGGAGCTCTGTGTGATGCCACTAACACACTAGAAGTCCTGTGGGTGCTGCTGAGAAGAAAATATAGGAGCTCTGTGTGATGCCACTAACACACGAGAAGTCCTATGGGTGCTTCTGCAAAGAAAATAGAGGAGCTCTGTGTGATGCCACTAACACACTAGAAGTCCTGTGGGTGCTGCTGAGAAGAAAATATAGGAGCTCTGTGTGATGCCACTAACACACGAGAAGTCCTATGGGTGCTTCTGCAAAGAAAATAGAGGAGCTCTGTGTGATGCCACTAACACACTAGAAGTCCTGTGGGTGCTTCTGCAAAGAAAATAGAGGAGCTCTGTGTGATGCCACTAACACACTAGAAGTCCTGTGGGTGCTGCTGAGAAGAAAATATAGGAGCTCTGTGTGATGCCACTAACACACTAGAAGTCCTATGGGTGCTTCTGCAAAGAAAATAGAGGAGCTCTGTGTGATGCCACTAACACACTAGAAGTCCTGTGGGTGCTTCTGCAAAGAAAATAGAGGAGCTCTGTGTGATGCCACTAACACACTAGAAGTCCTGTGGGTGCTGCTGAGAAGAAAATATAGGAGCTCTGTGTGATGGGACTAACACACTTCAAGTCCTATAGGTGCTTCTGGGAACAAAATATATATCTCTGTGTGATGGGACTAACACACTTCAAGTCCTATAGGTGCCTCTGGGAAGAAAATATAGGTCTGTGTGATGGGACTAACACACTTCAAGTCCTATAGGTGCTTCTGGGATCAAAATATATGATCTCTGTGTGATGGGACTAACACACTTCAAGTCCTATAGGTGCCTCTGGGAAGAAAATATAGGTCTGTGTGATGGGACTAACACACTTCAAGTCCTATAGGTGCTTCTGGGAACAAAATATATGATCTCTGTGTGATTGGACTAACACACTTCAAGTCCTATAGGTGCTTCTGGGAACAAAATATATGATCTCTGTGTGATGGGACTAACACACTTCAAGTCCTATAGGTGCTTCTGGGAACAAAATATAAGATCTCTGTGTGATTGGACTAACACACTTCAAGTCCTATAGGTGCTTCTGGGAAGAAAATATAGGTCTGTGTGATGGGACTAACACACTTCAAGTCCTATAGGTGCTTCTGGGAACAAAATATATGATCTCTGTGTGATTGGACTAACACACTTCAAGTCCTATAGGTGCTTCTGGGAAGAAAATATATGATCTCTGTGTGATGGGACTAACACACTTCAAGTCCTATAGGTGCTTCTGGGAAGAAAATATATGATCTCTGTGTGATGGGACTAACACACTTCAAGTCCTATAGGTGCTTCTGGGAACAAAATATATATGATCTCTGTGTGATTGGACTAACACACTTCAAGTCCTATAGGTGCTTCTGGGAACAAAATATATGATCTCTGTGTGATTGGACTAACACACTTCAAGTCCTATAGGTGCTTCTGGGAACAAAAGATATGATCTCTGTGTGATGGGACTAACACACTTCAAGTCCTATAGGTGCTTCTGGGAACAAAATATATGATCTCTGTGTGATTGGACTAACACACTTCAAGTCCTATAGGTGCTTCTGGGAACAAAATATATGATCTCTGTGTGATGGGACTAACACACTTCAAGTCCTATAGGTGCTTCTGGGAACAAAATATATGATCTCTGTGTGATTGGACTAACACACTTCAAGTCCTATAGGTGCTTCTGGGAACAAAATATATGATCTCTGTGTGATTGGACTAACACACTTCAAGTCCTATAGGTGCTTCTGGGAACAAAATATATGATCTCTGTGTGATGGGACTAACACACTTCAAGTCCTATAGGTGCTTCTGGGAACAAAATATATGATCTCTGTGTGATTGGACTAACACACTTCAAGTCCTATAGGTGCTTCTGGGAACAAAATATATGATCTCTGTGTGATGGGACTAACACACTTCAAGTCCTATAGGTGCTTCTGGGAACAAAATATAGGAGCTCTGCCTGCCTGCCAGGAACACACTACAAGTCCTATAGGTGCTTCTGGGAAGAAAATATAGGAGCTCTGCCTGCCTGCCACGAACACACTACAAGTCCTATAGGTGCTTCTGGGAACAAAATATAGGAGCTCTGCCTGCCTGCCAGGAACACACTACAAGTCCTATAGGTGCTTCTGGGAACAAAATATAGGAGCTCTGCCTGCCTGCCACGAACACACTACAAGTCCTATAGGTGCTTCTGGGAACAAAATATAGGAGCTCTGCCTGCCTGCCAGGAACACACTACAAGTCCTATAGGTGCTTCTGGGAACAAAATATAGGAGCTCTGCCTGCCTGCCACGAACACACTACAAGTCTATAGGTGCTTCTGGGAACAAAATATAGGAGCTCTGCCTGCCTGCCAGGAACACACTACAAGTCCTATAGGTGCTTCTGGGAACAAAATATAGGAGCTCTGCCTGCCTGCCACGAACACACTACAAGTCCTATAGGTGCTTCTGGGAACAAAATATAGGAGCTCTGCCTGCCTGCCAGGAACACACTACAAGTCCTATAGGTGCTTCTGGGAACAAAATATAGGAGCTCTGCCTGCCTGCCACGAACACACTACAAGTCCTATAGGTGCTTCTGGGAACAAAATATAGGAGCTCTGCCTGCCTGCCACGAACACACTACAAGCCCCTTTTTCTAAATCAATCTAAATGAATGAATCTATCTAACTCAATCTCTCTAAGTAAATCTCTCTAACTAACTAAATCCAGCAGAGTGTCACAGATCTAGCCTGCTCTATCTGCGCCGGAACAGCATGTGACCGGCGCAGACGGCGTGGCGGCCTTTTATAGGGGGTGGCGTGTACTACAGCCCCTGAGCTGTAATTGGCTACAGGCGTCCTGCCTGTAGCCAATTATGGCTCTTCGAGTTTCCGGGGCTGTGATTGGCCAAGCATGCGGGGTCACAGTGCATGCTTGGCCAATCATCAGCCAGCAATGCACTGCGCCGGCCGCGCCGGCCGCAATGCATTGCGGGGCCGCTCGCATCACACGAACGTGATGCGAGCGGCCAAAATAGTTCTGGGCTCGCCGAGCGAGCGAACGCCCGGTGCTCGATGCGAACGTGGGTTCGCATCGAGCACCGGGCCCATCCCTAGTGGT
>CM053026.1:479343363-479377283 GCA_028564925.1 Lithobates sylvaticus | reverse complement strand
GGGGGCCCTCAAATCCCGGCCCCCCACCCTATGTGAATGAGTATGGGGTACGATGTACCCCTACCCATTCACCTAAGGTGTAAAATGTAAAGTAAAAAAAACACACACACTTTTGAAAAAATATTTTATTGCACTGCTCCGGGGGTCTTCTTCCGTCTTGGGGGTCTTCTCGCCGGACTCCTCCGCCATTTACCAAGCTCTTTTACCGAGCGGAGAAGTCCGGCTACCTTCTTCGTCGTCGCCGCCGTCGTCTGGGGGTCTCGATCCGCCTTCGGGGGTCTTCCGGGGTCACATGGTGACCCCGCCCCCTGTGATGTCACAGTCCCGGAGGATGCTGGGACTGTGACATCACAAGGGGGCGGGGTCACCATGTGACATGAGCATGTGACCCTGTCCCCATGTCCCTATATAAGTCCCAGCACAGCGCGCCTCTGCCATTCCGGGCAGAGACAGCGACGGGTCAACATTGGAAGAAGAAGAAGAACAAGAAGAAGAAGGCGCCGGCGGCACGGAAGACGACGACCGCCGCAAGAACAGAAGAGGACCCCGGAAGACCCCCGAAGGCGGATCGAGACCCCCAGACGATGGCGGCGACGACGAAGAAGGTAGCCGGACTTCTCCGCTCGTGAAAGAGCTAGGTAAAAGAGCAGAAGAGAGCGGAGGAGTCCGGCGAGAAGACCCCCAAGACGGAAGAAGACCCCCGGAGCAGTGCAATAAAATATTTTTTCAAAAGTGTGTGTGTTTTTGTACTTTACATTTTACACCTTAGGTGAATGGGTAGGGTACATCGTACCCCATACTCATTCACATAGGGTGGGGGGTCGGGATCTGGGGGCCCCCTTATTAAAGGGTGCTCCCAGATTCCGATAAGCCCCCGCCCGCAGACCCCGACAACCAACGGCCAGGGTTGTCGGGAAGAGGCCCTTGTCCTCATCAACATGGGGACAAGGTGCTTTGGGGTGGGGGGGCGCACGGCCCCCTTTCCCCAGGGCACCCCCCATGTTGAGGGCACGCAGCCTGGTACGGCTCAGGAGGGGGGGGGCGCTCGTTCGTCCCCACCCCTTTCCTGGCCGGCCGGGCTGCGTGCTCGGATAAGGGTCTGAGATGGATTTGGGGGGAACCCCCACGCCGTTTTTCGGCGTGGGGAGTCCCTTTAAATCCATGCCAGGTCACGGAGCTAGCGCGGCGGCATTTACTGCCTACGCTAGCTACGTAACCTGAAGTCACGTGCTAAATGAACGGACTTGCCGACGAGCGGCAAGTCCGTTCATTTAAAAAGTCCGGCGGACTAGCCTACTAACGGCGGGATTGTCCGCCGGACTGCCAAGTCCAGCGGATAGTTTTAAAACAAAACTTAAAACTTTGGTCCGCCGGACTTTGGCGCCAAAAAGTCCGCCGACGCCCACACACGAGGGGATTGTCCGCTGGACTTGAGTCCAGAGGATAATCCCGCGGGATTGTCCCTTCGTGTGTACGCGGCATAAGGCTTATTTTCAGGTAAACAGGGTAATATAGAAGAGTTTCAATTTATAGTCTTGTCCACTAGATGTCACTATACACTCTGAATACTCTGATTGTTATAGGCCAGTTTCATCACTAACCAACAGATGGCGCTGTGTGATCTTATATTCATTATTCCAGTTTATATGGAAGAAATTTATATTTCATATACTTGAGAACTCCTTTATTGGATATGTAGCGTATAGGATGTTATCCCATTATATGGAGACTAAGATAGGATTATGACTAATTGAAATGTTTGAATGTCCACTGACATTGCTATGACAGCAGAGCTGTGTATAAAAACCTACATCGTTAACCTGACTCCATACCCCTGATGAAGTCACGTGATCAGTGATGCAATGCATCGGAAGGAGCCAGGTGACGTCACTTCCGGTCGCAGCCGAGACCAAAAGTACTATATGTGAAGCCGTTTTGTCATGATTTTAAACTGTGAGTTTACTGGAGTTTTTTTTTACTTCCAATCGTTTTTTAGTTGTGATTTAAAAAAAAAAAAAGAAACAAATAAAAACATCGCTATCGTCAGTTTGGCTCCCAGGAGGATGAAGTGAATGAGGCGCCTCTTAATTTTAGTGGTCCTTTAGATTGGAAAGTTCAGCAATGCCATGTGAGGGGCCTTAGGAATGGACAGTAATATAACAAAAAATAAACTGCGCTAGACCATAGATGAAATCCCTAAAAGTCTATCAAAAAGGCTGCTGCTCAGAGTGGGATACACACACAAATAGTAAACATCGAAAGTAAAGAGCTGCGCCAGATGCCCTAAACAATTACATTTAAAACCTAAAATCGTATAGTGTAGTATTAAAACAATATACCCCTATTAGAACATTAGGTGTACCTCTGGGTAAAATAATAAATAAATAATGAACATGAATCAAAGATTAGAGGCAAATGAATATTCAATAAAGTCCATGGAATAATATCAACTGCTTGGTAAGTATGAATGTGAATTCTTCCAACAGAGAAAAGTGGTATTCCAAGATAAGGCAGTCCAAACGTGACTTGAAACAAACACCTCTGTGACTTTATGTATACAATCAGTGAGGAGAAGTACCCGACCACCTAGATGACAATATGCTTACCAGATGGTGAAGCAGATTAAGCATAAAATGCAGCCAATCGATCGACTGACAAATGTGCAACGGGTCTCTCTCTCTCCTGGATCAATAACCTGCACCAGATAGGTTATGGGATGTTCCGCCTTCATAAACTACTTGGAATAGTACTCAGAAAAGAAAGAAAGCCGCCCATAGCATAATTCTGGTTTGCAAAGTTTATTATAGTAAAAAAGTAATCAGATTTACTCAGAGAGTAAACAATCGATATCTGGTTTACTGCTTTTTTTTAACTACTTGCCTACCAGGCACAAACACCCCCTTCCTGACCAAGCCATTTTTCAGCTTTCAGCGCTGTCGCATTTTGAATGACAATTGCGCGGTCATGCAACGCTGTACCCAAATAAAATTTTTATAATTTTTTCCCCACAGATAGAGCTTTATTTTGGTGGTATTTGATCACCTCTGCGTTTTTTATTTCTTGCCCTATAAACAAAAGAAGAGGGACAAGTTTGAAAAAACATAATATTTTTTACTTTTTATTATAATTAATATCCAATTTTTTTTTTTTTTTTTTTTTTAACAAATTTTTTCCTCAGTTTAGGCCAATACGTATTCTTCTACATATTTTTGGTAAAAAAAAATGCAATCGCAAGATTGATTGGTTTGCGCAAAAGTTATAGCGTCTTCAAAATAGGGGATAGATTTTTAGCATTTTTATTATTATTTTTTTTTTTTTACTAGTAATGGCGGCAATCTGCGATTTTTATCGTGACTGCGACATTGCGGCGGACATATCGGACACTTTTGACACATTTTTGGGACCATTCACATTTATACAGCGATCCGTGCTATAAAAATGCATTGATTACTGTATAAATGTGACTGGCAGGGAAGGGGTTAACACTAGGGGGCGCTGCAGGGGGTTAATATGTTCCCTATATGAGTGATTCTAACTGTGGGGGGAGGGGACTGACTGGGGGAGGGGACCGATCGGTGTCCCTATGTACAAGGGACACACCATCGGTCTCCTCTCCTCTGACAGGACGTGGTGGGGTGTGGTTTCACACACCGATCCACGTCCTGCTCACTTACCGGGCAATCGCGGGTGCCTGGCGGTCATCGCGACCGCCGGGCACGCGCATCAGGTCCCCAGCTACGCGGCGGGCGCCTGCCCCCTAGTGGCCAAAAAGCGAGCGCCGTCATATGACGGCGGCCCGCCACAGTAGCTGCACCATCCCGCCGTCATTTGACAGTGGGCGGTCAGCTACTGGTTAATAAACAATTTATTGGACTACTACACCATGGAGATTCCTTTATGTTGCATGTGAAAGGTATACGGAGGGAAGTGAGAACCTGTCTAAAGATATCGTTGGTATCCGTGGAAAACTTTTCCTGTCTGAGGTCCCAGTAGTAGGAATTCAGTATTTGGATCCGGGAGACACATATTACATACAAACCCAACTAGACCTGTAGGGGTCTTTACCTGAGGTGAGGGGCTGGGGCAAACCACTGGCGCACTACGGATGGTGGAAGTTGTATTTGATCTAGATGTATTGAAATCTATTTTTCTTCACACAAGCACTTTCATTTATGAACTGTTTCTGATTGAAGCACCTTTAATATATTGCATTGTCACTTTATACACTGTAGCACCTTATGGTGCGTGAGGATTACGTTATTTGACATTTGTTGCACTGTCACTTTTGTATTTTGCACTTTATGATCAATTGAAAATTATTGTGATGTAATTTCTCATTGAGTGAGCGCCACATATACCTTTATTCAATTGTCCTATAAACTGTTTGGTATTGTTATAACTTTTTAATGATAATGTGATGCGACCCAACACAATCTATCTGTAGCAGCGACAAAAGCCTCCATCCCTAATAATATATGTACAACATTTGGAGAGAAAGGGGAATGGGACTTTGAATGAGGCATGTCACTGAATGGATACTTTAATTACATTTATTTATAAGTACAAATTACATCATAAAGTGTCAAATTGGGATACAGGACACAATTAATCATGATACACTTGTTTAAATACACTTCTTTAAATATACAGGTATTATACAGAATAGAATACAACATGGTTAACAATGCAAATGCATAGACACACTCATCCATTCATAAAACCAATACACATAAGAGATTGCTCATGGTGAGCCAAACTTGTCTTGGCTCCCGCTGTGTGAGGCTTTGCTGTGTCTGACAGGTCTTTTATAACCTGGCGACCCCGCCCCCCTCTGATGGACGGGGACATCATAGGGCCTTCCCTATGGCTTTCCCCATGACGTCAGAGGGGGCGGGGTCACCAGGTGGCCCCGCCTCCGTTATAAAAGACCTGTCAGACGCAGCGATGCCTCACACAGCGGGAGCCTCCCATTGCGCGGAACGGCCCAAGAAGAGACACCGACGCCGTGGAAGAAGATGCCGGACGAGAAGACCAGAGCAAGAAGAAGCGGATCGGAGGAAGAAGAAGATGGAAGAAGAAGATGGAAGAAGATGCCGGAAGGAGAAGATGAAGAAACCGAAGGATGAAGAAAGGAAGAAGGAAGACCAGAAGAAAGAAGATTTTAATAAAGGAATTGTCAAAGACCGTCTCCTGTCATTTTTACAATTTTTGTCACTTTTTTGGTGAAATGGTAGGGGTACGTACCCCTTACCATTTCACACAGGGGGGGGGGCGGGATCTGGGGGTCCCCTTGTTAAAGGGGGCTTCCAGATTCTGATAAGCCCCCCGCCCGCAGACCCCCACAACCAATGGCCAGGGTTGTGGGGAAGAGGCCCTTGTCCTCATCAACATGGGGACAAGGTGCTTTGAGGGGTCACAGACCCCAAAAGCACCCTCCCAATGTTAAGGGCATGTGGCCTGGTACGGTTCAGGAGGGAGGGGGGGGGGGCGCTCTCGTCCCCCCTCTTTTCCTGCGGCCTGCCAGGTTGTGTGCTTGGATAAGGGTCTGGTATGGATTTTGAGGGGGACCCCACGCCATTTTTTTTTTGACCGGAGTTCCCCTTAAAATCCATCCCAGATGGATATTTAGGGGGACCCCTACGTCATTTTTTTTTTTTTCATTTGAAGCGGGGTTCCTCTTAATATCCATAGCAGACCTGAAGGGCCTGGTAATTGAGTTTTGGGGGACCCCCACGCTTTATTTATTTTTGTTTTTTTAATCAATGACTTTTTTTTTATCAATGACTTTCAATGAATGACTGTTCTCTGTGTTACAGGAGCTGGCAATTCATTAGCCGCGAGTGATTTTAAATAGCTTTTTTTCCTGCAAAAATGACACTTTGTGCAGGGACAGTTCTAAGCACGGGAAACTTGCGCCCCTTCACAGGCATACTATAGACACCCCCCAGGTACGAAATTTAAAGGAATATTACACTTTTATTGTTTCACATTAGGGAATTTTTAAAATCACTGCTCCTGAAAAAACGGCCGTTTTTAAAAAAATATTTTGCATTGCTACATGTCCCCTGGGGCAGGACCCAGGTCCCCAAACACTTTTTATGACAATAACATGCATATTAGCCTTTAAAATGAGCACTTTTGATTTTGAACGTTCGCGTCCATTGTATTTAATAGGGTTCGAATTTTCACGCAAACTTTCGGTCCGTTCGCAGGTTCTGGTGCGAACCGAACCCGGGGGTGTTCGGCTCATCCCTACTTGAGTATAGGTCGACCCAAATATAAGTCGAGGCCCCTAATTTACCACAAAAAAACTGGGAAAACGTATTGACCCGAGTATAAGCCGAGGGTGAGAAATGCAGCAGCTACTGTAAGTGGAAAATAGGGTCAACAATGCCCATCTGCAGCTGCATACCTCCCTGTGTCCTGTGCATGCCTACTTGTGCAGATCTGCCTACCTCCCTGTGTCCTGTGTACCTCCCTGTGTCCATTACAGCCTACCTGTGTCCTGTGCATGCCCCCGTGTGCCGTTCTGCAGCCTCTGTGTCCTTCTGCAGCCTCGGTGTCCCTCTGCAGCCTCGGCGTCCCTCCGCAGCCTCGGTGTCCCTCTGCAGCCTCCTTGTCCCTCTGCAGCCTCTGTGCCCCTTGCATTTGCACCGATCAGCATGTAAAAAAATACGGCGGCCATTCTAGTATTCAAAAGCCACGCCTGCTCCTTGTCTGTGATAGGCGGAACACTCAATTTCCCAGCAGTCAGTGTTCCGCCTATCAAGGACTGTGGTCATACCACAGACGAGGATGAGAGGATGTCTGTGATAGGCGGAACACTGACTGCTGGGAAATAGAGTGTTCCGCCTATCACAGACGAGGAGGCGCAGCATTTGAACACTACAATGGCCGCCGTCTGTCTGCATGACACACTGATCAGGTAGGCAGACGGCAGCGACTCGAGTATAAGCCGAGGGGGGGGGAAAGGGAAGTCTGGATGGCCGCACTTCAGCAAAAACTTCTTTATTAGGCAAAAGATAAAATCCAAAGTAGTGACATCTCATGCGATACAGCAAAACAGCAACAGTAGCTTACGCGTTTCACGCCTCAAAGGCGCTTAGTCATGACAGAGCAGAGCCTGCACCAGCTGTACCGAATCAGGGTGGACATCACTTTGCCTCCAGACTCAGAGCGGTATTCATATTCTTATAAGCCGAGGGGGGTACTTTCAGTACTTTCAGCTTTCTCGGCTTATACTCGAGTATATACGGTAAGTTATAGCCCCCCTCTTTTTGAGAGATGGTTCTCCGTTTAAAGGTTATTCCATATTCAAAGATATCCTTGATTTAATTTCAGAGCATTTTTACTCCTGATGATTGGTATGAGCCATGAAACGTGCATCGAGTACATATCCAACTGATGCCCAGACAAGTTTGGCTCACCATGAGCAATCGCTTATGTATATTGGTTTTATGAATGGATGAGTGTGTCTATGCATTTGCATTGTTAACCATGTTGTATTCTATTCTGTATAATACCTGTATATTTGAAGAAGTGTATTAAACAAGTGTATCATGGTTAATTGTGTCCTGTATCCCAGTTTGACACTTTATGATGTAATTTGTACTTTATAAATAAATGTAATTAAAGTATTTTTAAGCAACTGAGGTGCTCTCATTCAACACAGTGGTGGTAGTGTGTGGAGCATAGCTCTTAAGTGAATGAAGTCCAGGATCAGAAGGATGCAGTATTCCCGGGTAACAAAGGTAATAGCCAACATAATACAGTGCTTGCCTTAGCCAATTTTGCTTTTAAAAGTTTGAAATGACTGGCAGATTTGTTTTAAGCTGTCAAAGCTTCCACCTCATGGATCCTAAAGATTATCACACAGGTTATTGCTCCTAAAACATACAGCTAGTTGACTAGCAGACTGGTGTTAACTGTGGCTCTATGAGGTGTGTATTCAATGAGTGCAAAATTAAGCCATTTGAAATACAAATTAAATACCAGTTTTCATGAAATATAGACTTCAAAAAGTTATGATACAGTGGTGTGAAAAAGTGTTTGCCCCTTCCTCATTTCCTGTTCCTTTGCATGTTTGTCACACTTAAGTGTTTCGGAACATCAAACCAATTTAAACAATAGTCAAGGACAACACAAGTAAACACAAAATGCAATTTGTAAATGAAGGTGTTTATTATTAAAGGTGAAAAAAAATCCAAACCATCATGGCCCTGTGTGAAAAAGTGATTGCCCCCCTTGTTAAAACATACTATAACTGTGGTTGTCCACACCTGAGTTCAATTTCTCTAGCCACACCCATGCCTGATTATTGCCACACCTGTTCACAATCAAGGCATCACTTAAATAGGAGCTGCTTGACACAGTAAGGTCCACCAGAAGATCCTTAAAAGCTACACATCATGCCGAGACCCAAAGAAATTCAGGAACAATTGAGAAAGAAAGTAATTGAGATCTATCAGTCTGGAAAGGGTTATAAAGCCATTTCCAAAGCTTTGGGAATCCAGCGAACCACAGTGAGAGCCATTATCCACAAATGGCGAAGACGTGGAACAGTGGTGAACCTTCCCAGGAGTGGCCGGCCACCCAAAATTACCCCAAGAGCGCAGCGACGACTCATCCAAGAGGTCACAAAAGACCCCACAACAACGTCCAAGGAACTGCAGGCCTCACTTGCCTCAGTTAAGGTCAGCGTTCATGCCTCCACCATCAGGAAAAGACTGGGCAAAAATGGCCTGCATGTCAGAGTTCCAAGGAGAAAACCACTGCTGAGCAAAAAGAACATCAAAGCTCGTCTCAATTTCTCCACAACACATCTTGATGATCCCCAAGACTTTTGGGACAACATTCTGTGGACCGATGAGACAAAAGTGGAACTCTTTGGAAGGTGTGTGTCCAAGTATATCTGGCGTAGAAGGAACACTGCATTTCAGAAAAAGAACATTATACCAACAGTAAAATATGGTGGTGGTAGTGTGATGGTCTGGGGCTGTTTTGCTGCTTCAGGACCTGGAAGACTTGCCGTGATAAAAGGAACTATGAATTCTGCTGTCTACCAAGAGATCCTGAAGGAGAATGTCCGACCATCTGTTCATGTACTCAAGCTGAAACGAACTTGGGTTCTGCAGCAGGACAATGATCCTAAACACACCAGCAAGTCAACCACCGAATGGCTGAAGAAAAACAAAATGAAGACTTTGGAGTGGCCTAGCCAAAGTCCTGACCTGAATCCTATTGAGATGTTGTGGTATGACCTTAAAAAGGCAGTTCATACTCGAAAACCCTCTAATGTAACTAAATTAGGACAATTCTGCAAAGATGAGTGGGCCAAAATTCCTCCAGGACGCTGTAAAAGCCTCATTGCACGTTATCGCAAACGCTTGGTTGCAGTTGTTGCTGCTAAGGGTGGCCCAACCAGTTATTAGGTTTAGGGGGCAATCACTTTTTCACACAGGGCCATGATGGTTTGGATTTTTTTTCACCTTTAATAATAAACACCTTCATTTACAAATTGCATTTTGTGTTTACTTGTGTTGTCCTTGACTATTGTTTAAATTGGTTTGATGTTCCGAAACACTTAAGTGTGACAAACATGCAAAGGAACAGGAAATGAGGAAGGGGGCAAACACTTTTTCACACCACTGTATATCTAAATCTAAGATTAAAAATGGATCTATTGCAGAAGTATTTAGATGTGGTGTCAGAATTAGGTTTAATTTTTGTTAAATTCTTTATTTATGGGTTCACATTAGGACTCAATTAAAAACAAGGTTACTGTAATGCCCCATACACACGGTCGGAAATTCCGACCACAAAATCCGTCAGATTTTTTCCGACTGATTTTTTCCAACACTGGTGTTGCATACACACGGTCGGACAAAGTTGTCGGAAAATCCGATCATTCTGAACGTGGTGACGTTCGTTGCGTAAGACGGAACTATGTAGAGGCTATTAGCCAATAGGTTTGGTCTCCTAATTTGATCTGAGCATGCGTGGCACTTTGTCCGTCGGAATTCTCTACAAACGATCAGAAAAAGTCCGATCGGATTTTGTTGGCGGAAAATTCCGACAGAAAAAGTCCGATGGAGCCCACACACAGTCGGAATTTCCGACAACATGGTCCGATAGGACATTTTCCGTCAGAAAATCCGACCGTGTGTACGGGGCATTAGGCTAGTTTCACACATGTCCAGTATGAATTTCCCCTCAGTTTTCACTGGAATTTCCAAAGCAGCTGTTCAGCAGTTCAGCTGCGATTTAGATGTGGTTCAGATACAAATTTTTGGAGTCGGTGGCCACTGGTGTCTTTCACATTAGCTGGTTGTTAAGGCGCAGGCCAGGAAGCCGGTAGCTGTTTCCTTAACAATGGATAACTCATCACCAGCTGTCAGCAGGGTTCCAAAAAATGGCGTGGGGTCCCCCCAAAATCCATACCAGACCCTTATCCGAACATGTAGCCTGGCAGGCCAGGAAAGGGAGGTGCGAGTGCCCCCCCTCCTTAACCATACTAGGCCATATGCCCTCAACATAGGGGGTTGCTTTGGGGTGGGGGGAGTCTGCTCCATGTTGATGGAGTCAAAGACCTCTTCCCCACAGCCCTGGCTGGTGGTTGTGGGGGTCTGCGGGCAGGGCCCCCCATGTTAATGAGTAGGGGTACATTGCACCCCTACTCATTCACCCAAAAAAGTGTAAAAAATAAATAAAAACACAGACAGTTTTTGCCAATTCCTTTATTGAAAAAACAAAAACAATGTAACCCATAGTCATTCACATGGGGGGCTGAATCTGGTTCACACGGGGGGCTGAATCTGGGAGCCCACTTGTTAAAGGGGCTTCCAGATTCAATAAGCCCCCTGCCCGCAGACCCCCACAGCCACCGGCCAGGGTTGTGGGGAAGAGGCCCTTGTCCCCATCAACATAGGGACAAGGTGCTTTGGGGTGGGGGGGGGGGGGCAGAGCCTGGGGCCTGACATGGTTTGGGGGGGGCACTCAGTCATCATCCCCTCTCCTGCCAGGCTGCATGCTCGGATAAGGGTCTGGTACGGATTTTGGGGGTGGACTCCACGCCATTTTTTTTATTTTAGCGTGGGGGGGTTCCCTCAAAATCCGTACGAGGCATGAAAGGGCCTGGTATAGATTGGGTGTGGGGGCGGGGGGGTAAGGGGGCACATCAGGTTTTTCTTTCTGATCAAATTTGTGTTTAAAACTGATGGGATGTGCGCAGATACGTCCACATAGAAGGCAATGAGCCTGGAATTTGCATTTGAACCGCTCCACAGTGCTGAATAAATGCACATTTATTTGCAGTGAATTCACACTGCCACTGCACCGCATATATGTGAACCGGTTTGATTCACATGTCATGAGAATTGGATGCGGTTCAAAACGCATCCTATTCACATATACACTATATTTCCAAAAGTATTGGGCCACCTGCCTTTACTGGTACATGAACTTTACTGGCATCTCAATCGTAGGGTAGGGTAGGGTTCAATATTGAGTGGGCCCATCCTTTGCAGCTATAACAGTTTCAACTCTTCTGGGAAGGTTGTCCACAAGGTTTAGGAGTGTGTCTATGGGAATGTTTGACCATTCTTCCAGAAGCACCTTTGTGAGGTCAGGCATTGATGTGGACGAGAAAGCCTGGCTCACAGTCTCTGCTCTAATTCATCCCAAAGATGTTCTATCAGGTTGAGGTCAGGACTCTGTGCAGGTCCTCCACCCCAAACTTGCACATAAATGTCTTCATGGACCATGCACTGGTCCAAATAATTTTATGGAGGGGGGATTATTTTGTGGGTTGTTTTTCAGGGGTTGGGATTGGACCCTTAGTTCCAGTAAAGGGAACTCTTAAGGCATCAGCATAACAAGACTTTTTCGACAATTTCATGCTCCCAATTTTGTGGGAACAGTTTGGGGATGGCTGTTCCAACATAACTGTGCACCAGTGCACAACGGAAGATCCATAAAGGCATGAATGAGTGGGTGAAGTTTGGGGTGGAGGAACTTGACTGGTCTGCACAGTCCTGATTTCAACTTGATGAAACACCTTAGGATAAATTAGACTGTGAGACATGCCTTCTCATCCAACATCAGTGCCTGACCTCACAAGTGCGCTTCAAACATTCCCATAGACACACCTCTAAGCCTTGTGAACAGCCTTCCCAGAAGAGTTGAAGCTGTTATAGCTACAAAGGGTGGGCCAATTCAATATTGAACCCTACGGACTAAGGCCCCTTTCACGCGGGCAGACCGTTCATCGGTCAGTGTTTTAGGCGGACCTAAATGGACGCTCCATAGACCTCTATGGAGCAACTGATGTTAGAGGTGACATGTCCGCTGACATCCGACCCGCTCCGATTCGCTAAAGTGTGACGGAGGAGAACCCTATTTTTCCATCCGTCTGCGTCTTCATCCAATCCCCCATAGAGGAGAGCGGCGCTCTGACAGGTCCATCCCTGCACAGTATGCAGAGACAGACCTTTCATCTGCCTGCTCAGCGGGGATCGACGGAGCGATCCCCCGCTGAGCAAAGCGGAGCCCGGACACGTCCGTGTGAAAGGGCCCTAAGGCTGGAATGCCATTAAAGTTCATGTGCGTGTAGACAGGCGTCCCATTACTTTTGGCAATATAGTGTATGTGAACGGAGCCTTACAATGCAAAGCAAATCAGATATCAAGCAATTGTGCGACAAATTTGTAAATTACTTGCTAGACTTGTCAGGCATTTGTTGCACAATTGCAGCAAGTCTGCATTCAATGACTCCAGATCAACTTTTTTGCAAACATTCTGTAAGTCTGCTGCTAGTTCTGATTCAATTGTGTTGTACAATAGTCATCCCACCACAGGGGTCACTGTGATTTGCAGAGCTCCTGCTGTAGACTCAGCACTGCAACTTTGCTCTTGCTAGAGACTTGCCACACATATTTGCTACAAATTGGAAAAGTGTCAACTAGAACTTGTGCTTCAAGTGCACTGCAAGTGTAAAACTTGTCAGTGACAATGTGGAGCAAGTTATCAGACTTACAATTCAACACTGCTACAGATTTATGGCAAATTATCCTTGTTATTTGGAGAAAAAGGTACAAATCACAATAGGTACATGAATATGCAAAGAATAGTACCTGTTCCAATTTGTTTAATGAAATAACATATACCTCAGCAGGTTCCTTTTGGGTTGCTAGGATCATAAGGACAGCAATCGAAAAAAAAACAATGCCAGGATCATGACTGTAGCTGCAGTCATGATCCCGGTATAACCACTTCAACTTGCCAACATTTATGACCTGCGAAGGAATGATGGACGAGAAGTGGTTAAAGACATGTTTTAAAAATACAGAAATAACTGTTGATTCCTTCAGAAATGTTGTGTCCATGTAACTTCCTATAGACTGAACAAAAATTTCAAACAATGGCACTGATACCGATACTTGTTTTTAAGTACTCGCCCATACGGATTACCGATACTTTTTTAATGTCATGTGACAGTGGCACTAATATACAGCACTGATGGGCACTGATAGGTGGCACTGATGAGGCGTGGACTGTGTCACTAGTTTATTTTTATTTTATATCTTTTTACAATTTTTTTTAATTATTTTTTACAATTTATATTATTTTATTTTACAATTCTTTCATTTTTTGGGGGGGGCGGGGGTGGAGGGAGGAGAGAGTGGATGGTGTCAGTGTTCTTTATTTTTATTTTTTATTATTTTTACAATTTAACCCATTAAATGTTTAATTATTACGATTCTTGATTTTTTTATTAATTAATTAATTTTTATCAGCCCTGTTGAGGGTGGCTTTGGTGCGCTATCTGGGATCTAAACAGATCCCTAACATCCCCGTTTTGAGACAGGGAAAGGGACTGAGGACACAGATTCCCCACATTCCCTTTCTCAGCAGCCTCAGCTGCACTAAAGGTGAATGGATAGGAGACAGAGGCTCCTTTCCATTTACGATGCTCAGTTATGAATGGGCAGTCAGTGATCACTTCAGATCATTCAGATGCATTCAGAAAAGGAATGGGCCGGTAAATGACATATGATGACTCCTTCATCCAATCTCCATCCTGACAGATCTGGGATGAGGGGGAGCACAAACAGGACCCTGAAAGCTGGAGGACCCGGAGGAGGATACCAGGACCAGGAGGAGGACCCGGGGAGATGGAGGAGGACACAGGGGACAGTCGGGGGTGATCAGTGTGGCGGTGGGGGCAGTTACAAGCACCAATCTCCCTGTGTAGCTTTCAATAAAGCAGCTGAAAGTCGAATGAGGGAGAGGAGAAGCGTCTGTCAGCTGCTTTATTGAAAGCTATATAGGGAAAGCGGTATTTGTAACTGCCCCCGCCGCACCGATCATCTGTGAGGCTGTCTGCCCCCCGCCCGCTACAGTGAGGATGCCAGGAGGTATCGGATTAAGTATAGGAGCATTTGCACGACTACAAGTACTCATGTAAATGCTTGGTATCGATACCGATACTAGTATCGTTATTGGTGCAACCCTAGATCATACCCAACCAGTAATGCTCTCACATGCAACAGTACTTTATACAGCTGCCATATTGTCAGTCCAGGTTCAGGTTTTGCATCTTTTTTTACAAAAACACAAAAGTGAACTGCAGGCGAACAGCTAAATACACAGATGCAATACATATAAGGGAGCTGTTTATAATTGCCAAATTATTTTTTTCTGCTCATCCGGTCCTAAGATTTACACAGCCCTGTCACACAGAAAAACCCTTGTCTGGCAGGGCAGCATATCAGATTTTTCTCTGCTGCAGCCAAATAGCATTTGTCTTTTCCCTCCCCCTGCTTGTAAACGGACAGTGAAAGAGGGTTCTTTGTCAAGAGGGTCTCTATTGTTAAGCCCCATACACACGGTCGGATTTTCTGATGGATTCTGTCCTATCGGACAATGTTGTCGGAAATTCCGACCATGTGTAGGCACCATCGGACATTTTCCATCGGATTGTCCGACGGACAAAGTTTTATCTCCTGCTCTAAAAATTTTCCGACAACAAAGTCCGATCACACCAATTCCGATCGTGTGTATCGAATTCCGACGGACAAAGTGCCACGCATGCTCAGATCACATTACAAGACCAAAGCTATTGGCTACTAGCCTCTACGTAGTCCCGTCGTAGGCAACAAACGTCACCACATTCAGAATGATCGGATTTTCCGACAACTTTGTCCGACCGTGTGTATGCAACACCAGTGTTGGACTAAATCCGTCGGAAAAAATCCGATGGATTTTGTGGTCGGATTTTCCGACCGTGTGTACGGGGCATTAGAGTGGCAAGGATGTAGAATTCCCTTCCACAGGCGGTGGTATCAGCGGGGAGGATCGATAGTTTCAAAAAACTATTGAATAAGCACCTGAACAACCAAAACATACAGGGATATACAATGTAATATTGACATAAAATCACACACATAGGTTGGACTTGATGGACTTGTGTGTTTTTTCAACCTCACCTACCTCCTAGGTAACTATGTAACTATAAGGGCAACCCAAGGTTAGGTTATGGGTATATGGGCTATCTCAGCCAATGGGCGGTGGTTTTCTTGAATTCCTTGGCCTGCTGGGAGAGTCTATATATTTGGGGGCGGTTAGGTGATCTGTGTTCTGTGCCACCTGGACGGCTGTCTGGGTGGACGTGTGTCGTACGCCCCAGGCTACTAGGCTGGAGATTGGGCCTATTCCGGGGGCATCTGGCTGCTAGGCTGTGTGAGGGCTTATCCAGAAGTAATGAGAGCAGCGCAGGGTTGGGATTGCAGCTTGCAGTCCAACCAGAAGTGATGGTTCTGCAGGCCAGAGAACCTGTCAGTGGTCGGAGGTAGAAAAGAAGCTGTCGCCATAAAGGGACCAACCACCTTTACCAGGGACCACAGTGAGTAACTTAAGCAAGTACTGAAACCACATTCTCACCGAAAGAGCACGGTGGAGAATCGGGAAACTTCAGGCGGTGATTAAGTCGGGGGGGGGGGGGGGGAGTTGGGGCTGCTGGTTGTGAGGAGGAAGAGGGTTGGAATGGCACTCTAAACATGACGTATGTTTTCAAAAATGAAGGCAAATTACTATTTGCTAAATTTAATTATTATTATTATTTACTAAAAATATGTAGTTAGCAGGAAACACAAGCAAAATTACCCACAAATATGAGTCTTATATAGGTCTTATTACTTATGAGCTTGACCTTGGGTATGGTTAAAACCTGGATATTAGCTGTCCCTCTTTCCCTTCCCTGGTGTTATGTCACTTTGAGCCAGTGACACTGAGCACTGTAGGTTCAGGATCCAGAAGCACAAAAAGGAGAAGGATCTGACCGAATTACCCACTAGGCTCTGCAGACCTGTGATACCCTAACATTGGGGATGTGGGATACCCCTGAAAGGCGCATACTTATCAGGCTTAAGGTGAGAGTCCAGAGAGACTAGTTAAGGATATATCCAAAATAGATGAATACCAGTGTGAACACAACCATACCCATCAACATAGTCAAACGCATAGACTAATGCTCTGATTTATTTGGAGACACCTTGGAGCACCTATTTGAGAACTGTTATTTTGCTACTTGAGTTATCCAGTGTGGACTTTATTTTAGCCCACGTTTATTTATTTGGACTATTAACTATTTATTATTCATCTATTTATTCTGGAATCATCTCGCTTATATTTTATCTTATCGCTATTTTATCGCTATTCAAGACTTTATTCCTTGATTCTTTGTCTTATCATTTTATCTCACGTGATCTATTTGGATATTTATTTATTACACATCAACTGTCACCTTTTTATGCATATTTATGCACTAGGCACTTACAATATTAGACAATTGTCACTATTGTTTACACTTGATTTTAATATCATTATTTACTATCGCATTTGCTGGTAATTATTCATTATTTTTTAAAGATTTATTGATTATTTTATATTCATGTTTTCAAGATATATGAATTATTAGCACCTTCAGATCAATTATTGTTTTTTAGGCTGGATTCACACCTATGCAGTTTTAGTGCTTTTTGCATTTAACAGATTTGCTCTACAGAACGTGTTCCATAGGAAACCATGTTAAATGGACTGTAGTGCAAATCTTCAAAATGCAAAAAGCACTAAAACTGCATAGGTGTGAATCCAGCCTTAGTGCCACCTGCTGGCCATCAGCCATCACTGCACTTATTCACTTTATTATTTAATTTTGCGTGAAATTACCCACCATATTCTATTCTGATGCACGCAAAGTGGTGGCGATGCTTATGCCAGCAAGCACCTAACCCCCCCCCCCCACACACACACACAAAGAAACACACCTCATGTAGTCACATACAATGCAGCCCTCTGACCCCTCCAACATACAATACAGCCTCTCATTCTAACACATACATACAGTGAAGCCCTCCTATTCCTCACACATACACTGTACTAAAATGCAGCCCCCCACCCACTAAGGTGTGCAATTCTGCTCCCCTTCCACTGGTAGGTGGTTGCTATGGTGGTAAAACTGAGTCCAGGAACATTCTAGGTTTACCTTGAACCTATGCTTGACCTGAACCTGAATGTCATCCCTACAGGGGATACACGAGATTGACGCTTCCAGGAGTATCACTTTCTCAGCAGACTTTAGAGAAAGCTTTCTCTTCAACAGAGTGGCATTTGGCAGCACAGGCTTTAAGGACATTTTTTTTTTTACCTGACAGGATGGAATTAAAAAAAAGGACAGTTAAATTACCAAATAATTGAAGACTGAACTGTAAACATAAAAAAGTCTGAGTGATGAAGTCTAGGTAATAAATAACCTTTATTTGGAATTCAGATGTGCAATAATTTGTAAATTGCCAAATAAATCAAATACTGGTGGATTAAGAGTCTGAAGCTGGAGAAACCCGTGCAGTGATAGTAAATTCTTCCTGAACAAGCAATGTTTATTCATAGGGAGGCCAAGTATTTTATACTATTCTTTTCCTTTCATAACTCCTTGTGGAAATAAATCATTAACTTTGAAGTCAGTCCAACTACTCAGCGCTCATTTAATTAGAGTAAATTTACATCTTTATTTGGGGAGTAAGAGAGTATCTAGCATCAAGAAGCCAATATAGCCTTTGAAATAATCTTAACATAAAATAGCAGCTCACTAAGCGTACAGAGAATGTGCACAGAGTGCAGTTTTTAAATTGTGAAATATTAATGAATGGATCTTGTGCAATTGTGAGCTGTTTGCTGAATATTTGATACAAATATTGCCCAGGGTTTCCATTTTTTGACTATGCATTTGCCTGAGCATTGTGCCACATTCAATTTTAAGTGCTACACATTTGAACTTCAATACCAAGTGGTGAATGCTGCTGTTTTGGATTCACTGTACTTAGGCTGCAATTATATACATCCTGCCAGGACACCGCTCACAACACCAAAAATTTGACTTTTTGTAGCTCTTTTTACCCCACAATTTGTCATTAAAATGTCTTACATATGCCATTTAGCAAAAAAAATGTTTGGAAAATAAACAAATGAAAGCAAAACTTGGTCTAAGTAACAAAATGTACAGCTGAAATATGTATGTTTAATGTATTTATTTGCCAACAAGAGCTTTGGGCCCCTAAGCAAAACCGTTAAGGAGACCCCATCTTGGTAATTTTTATCTAAAAGGGAATCATCAAGTGACACTAATTGCTTCCACTGTATATATATTGTGTGTGTGTATATATATATATATATATATATATATATATATATATACACACACAGTATCTCACAAAAGTGAGTACACCCCTCACATTTTTGTAAATATTTTATTCTATCTTTTCATGTGACAACACTGAAGAAATTACACTTTTCTACAAAGTAAAGTAGTGAGTGTACAGCTTGTATAACAGTGTACATTTTCTGTCCCCTCAAAATAACTCAACACACAGCCATTAGTGTCTAAACCGCTGGCAACAAAAGTGATAATGTCTAAATTGGGCCCAATTAGCAAATTTTCCTCCCCGGTGTCATGTGACTTGTTAGTGTTACAAGGTCTCAGATGTGAATGGGGAGCAGGTGTGTTAAATTTGGTGTTATTGCTCTCACTGTCTCATACTGGTCACTGGAAGTTCAACATGGCACCTAGTACAGAGAAAATATGCGCTAACCCAAACACATTTAAAAAAGGGAACAACTCAATAAAAACTAACAAAAAGGCTGCAGAATGGTGGGATAAACACGGAACAGATAATAATAAAGAAAAACTGTGCCACAAATTAGAAAACACTATAGGACACTTGATAAGGAATTGCTACCCAAACAGCAATGTGAGAAAAGATATGGTAAAAAAATGCTCTATGCGATTTTGAGAAGCACAGGATATTGCATTCGCCAATAATAGACACCAAATAGGAAGTTTGGATATCAGTCCATAAGTTCAGAGATGATGGAAAAAAACACGGTGATAAAAGATGAATGAACTAAACAGTCTTTGATAAATTAATTTCCACACACCAGTAAAGTGGGATCCTGTTGATGTTTTTCCCTAAAGTGTAATGACACACTATGGTATCTGAACCCCTTTTTTTTATATTGGCAAGGTGTTCAGCTATGCGCACTCGTAACAGCCTTTTAGTCCTTCCAATATAAAATAACCCACAAGGGCACCACATTAAATATACAACAAAAGAAGAGTTGCAAGTGATGAACTCCCTGATGGGGAATGTTTCACTATCATTGTTTGTTATATCTGTTCTCCCCCTATTTTGCACCTTAACTGTCCGACAGCAGATGCATTTCCTGCAACAATAAAACCCTTTCAGATTTATTCTCATAGTGTTCTCACCAAAATCTTTTTTACCACCTGGTCACCAAAACTGGGTGCCTTTTTGTAAAAAAATTTAGGCTGTTGTGGTAAAAAACCTCCAAGGTGTCTGTCCCTGCAGAGTATATGCCAGTGTTTTTTATATATATTTTCTACTTCCCTGTACTGGCAGTGAAAATTGGAAACAAACCCCACTTGATGTTGGGTATGTGCTATCTGGTTCTCTTTTTTCTTTAGACACTGTATTCTGGGTATACATGCTACTTCATTAATTATTCCATCTAGAATATTATCCTCATATCCCTTCTGAATAAATTTGTCCTTTAGGACCTTGGCCTGTGTATGATAATCATCTATCTCAGTACAGTTTCGTCGCACCCGCAAAAACTGACTTTTCGGTATGTTCCTTATCCATGCAGGGTGATGACCACTCCTGATGGACATATATATATATATATACACACGTATATATCTTACCCTGGATAAGCCACGTGGCATAATGGGCCCTCTGCGAACTGCTTTACACATCTGGTTAGTTATTGAGATGCTGCAAACACCTATGAGCTCAAGTGTTAGTATCCTATTCACAACTATATTAGTACAGTGCCTTGAAAAAGTATTCATACCCCTTGAAATTTTCCACATTTTGTCATGTTGCAACCAAAAACGTAAATGTAAACATAAATTTTTTTTGTATTTTATGTGATAGACCAATACAAAGTGGCACATAATTGTGAAGTGAAAGGAAAATTATGAATGTTTTTCACCCTTTTTTACAAATAAATATGTGAAAAGTGTGTGTGGGGGGGGGCATTTGTATTCAGCCCCCCTGAGTTAAGACTTTGTAGAAGCACCTTTCGCTGCAATTACAGCTGCAAGTCTTTTTGGGTATGTCTCTACCAGCTTTGCACATCTAGAGAGTGAGATTTTTTCCCATTTTTCTTTGCAAAATAGCTCAAGCTCTGTCAGATTGGATGGAGAGCATCTGTGAGCAGCAATTTTCAATTCTTCCCACCGAGTCTCAATTGGATTTAGGTCTGGACTGTGACTGGGCCATTCTAACACATGAATGTGCTTTGATCTAAACAATTCTATTGTAGCTCTGGCTGTATGTTTAGACTCATTGTCCTGCTGGAAGGTGAACCTCTGCCCCAGTCTCAAGTCTTTTGCAGACTCTAACACGTTTTCTTTTAAGATTGTACTGTGTTTGGCTCCATCCATCTTCCCATCAACTCTGACCAGCTTCCCTGTCCCTGCTGAAGAAAAGCATCCCCACAACATGATGCTGCCACCACCATGTTTCACAGTGGGGATGGTGTGTTCAGGGTGCTGTGCAGTGTTCGTTTTCCGCCACACATAGCGTTTTGCTTTTAGGCCAAAAAGATCAATTTTGGTCTCATCTGACCAGAGTATCTTTTTCTACATGTTTGCTCTGTCCCCCATATGGTTTCTAGCAAATTGAAAACGGGACTTCTTATGGCCTTCTTTCAACAATGGCTTTCTTTTTGCCACTCTTCCATAAAGGCCAGATTTGTGGAGTGCACGACTAATAGTTATCCTGTGGACAGATTCTCCCAGTTTAGGTGGACGGCCATGTTTTGGTAGGTTTGCAGTTGTGCCATACGCTTTCCATTTTCCGATGATGGATTGTAAGGATGAGCCGAACACCCCCCCGTTCGGCTCGCACCAGAACCCGCGAACGGACCTAAAGTCCGTGCGAGCTTTAGAACCCTATTAGTTATAATGGATGCGAACGTTCGAAATTAAAAGTGCTCATTTTAAAGGCTAATATGCATGTTAATGTCATAAAAAGTGTTTGGGGACCTGGGTCCTGCCCCAGGGGACATGTATCAATGCAAAATTTTTTTTTAAAAACGGCCGTTTTTTCAGGAGCAGTGATTTTAATAATGCTTAAATTGAAACAATAAAAGTGTAATATTCCTTTAAATTTCGTACCTGGGGGGTGTCTATAGTATGCCTGTAAAGGGGCGCATGTTTCCCGTGTTTAGAACTGTCTCTGCGCAAAGTGTCATTTTTGAAAGTAAAAAAGCTATTTAAAATCACTCGCGGCTAATGTTAATTCACGGCTCCCGTAACACAGAGAACAGTGATTCATTGAAACTCATTCATAAAAAAAAGTCATTGATAAAAAAAAAAAAAAAATGAAAAAAAAAAAAAAAGCGTAGGGGTCCCCCCAAATTCAATAACCAGGCCCTTCAGGTCTGGGATGGATATTAAGGGGGATCCCAGCCAAAAAAAAAAAAAAAAAATGGCGTAGGGTCCCCCTCAAAATCCATACCAGACCCTTGAGGTCTGGTATGGATTTTAAGGGGAACCCTAGCCAAAAAAAATGGCGTGGGGTCCCCCTCAAAATCCATACCAGACCCTTATCCGAGCACGCAACCTGGCAGGCCGCAGGAAAAGAGGGGGGGACGAGAGCGGCCCCCCCTCTCGCCTGAACCGTACCAGGCCACATGCCCTCAACATTGGGAGGATGCTTTGGGGGGTCTAAGACCCCAAAAGCACCTTGTCCCCATGTTGATTAGGACAAGGGCCTCTTCCCCACAACCCTGGCCGGTGGTTGTGGGGGTCTGCGGGCGGGGGGCTTATCGGAATCTGGAAGCCCCCTTTAACAAGGGGACCCCCAGATCCCGGCCCCCCCCCTGTGTGAAATGGTAAGGGGGTACAAAAGTACCCCTACCATTTCACCAAAAAAGTGGCAAAAATGGTAAAAAGGACAGGAGACAGTCTTTGACAATTCCTTTATTAAAATCTTCTTTCTTCTTTCTTCATCCTTCGGATTCTTCATCTTCTCCTTCCTTCATCTTCTTCCATCTTCTTCTTCCATTTTCTTCTTCCTCCGATCCGCTTCTTCTTGCGCTGGTCTTCTCGTCCTTCTCGTCCGGCATCTTCTTCCGTCGGCGTCGGCGTCGGTGTCGGTGTCTTCTTGGGCCGCTCCGCGCAATGGGAGGCTCCCGCTGTGTGAGGCTCCGCTCCATCTGACAGGTCTTTTAAAACGGAGGGCACCTGGTGACCCCGCCCCCCTCTGACATCATGGGGAAAGCCATCATGGAATTCCCCATGACGTCCCTGTGCGTCAGAGGGGGCGGGGTCACCAGGTGCCCTCCATTATAAAAGACCTGTCAGACGGAGCGGAGCCTCACACAGCGGGAGCCTCCCATTGCGCGGAGCGGCCCAAGAAGAGACAGAGACACCGACGCCGACGCCGACGCCGACGGAAGAAGATGCCGGACGAGAAGGACGAGAAGACCAGCGCAAGAAGAAGCGGATCGGAGGAAGAAGAAAATGGAAGAAGAAGATGGAAGAAGATGAAGGAAGGAGAAGATGAAGAAACCGAAGGATGAAGAAAGAAGAAAGAAGATTTTAATAAAGGAATTGTCAAAGACTGTCTCCTGTCCTTTTTACCATTTTTGCCACTTTTTTGGTGAAATGGTAGGGGTACTTTTGTACCCCCTTACCATTTCACACAGGGGGGGGGCCGGGATCTGGGGGTCCCCTTGTTAAAGGGGGCTTCCAGATTCCGATAAGCCCCCCGCCCGCAGACCCCCACAACCACCGGCCAGGGTTGTGGGGAAGAGGCCCTTGTCCTAATCAACATGGGGACAAGGTGCTTTTGGGGTCTTAGACCCCCAAAGCATCCTCCCAATGTTGAGGGCATGTGGCCTGGTACGGTTCAGGCGAGAGGGGGGGCCGCTCTCGTCCCCCCCTCTTTTCCTGCGGCCTGCCAGGTTGCGTGCTCGGATAAGGGTCTGGTATGGATTTTGAGGGGGACCCCACGCCATTTTTTTTGGCTAGGGTTCCCCTTAAAATCCATACCAGACCTCAAGGGTCTGGTATGGATTTTGAGGGGGACCCTACGCCATTTTTTTTTTTTTTTTTTTGGCTGGGATCCCCCTTAATATCCATCCCAGACCTGAAGGGCCTGGTTATTGAATTTGGGGGGACCCCTACGCTTTTTTTTTTTTTGTTTTTTATTAATGAATGACAGCTCTCTGTGTTACAGGAGCCATCAATTCATTAGCCGCGAGTGATTTAAATAGCTTTCTTCCTGCAAAAATGACACTTTTTTGCAGGGAAAGTTCTAAGCACAGGAAACCTGCCCCCTTCACAGGCTACCTATAGACACCCCCCAGATGTGATACTGCAATGCTGTTCTAACAGCATGCACACACATATCCCCAGAAATAAAGAACATATTGTTGTCAGCAGTCAGCAGCACACTGACACGCTGACACTGTGAGTGAAACATAATATGCGAGGCCGCCGCAGCGGCGGCCTCTTATACCGTGGGGCGTGTATTAAAGCCCCTGAGCTATAATTGGCTACAGGCATCCTGCCTGTAGCCAATTATGGCTCTCCTCGCTGCCGGCGCTGTGATTGGCCAAGCATGCGGGGTCACAGTGCATGCTTGGCCAATCATCAGCCAGCATTGCACTGCGCGGGCCGCAATGCATTGCGGGGCCGCTCGCATCACACGAATTTGATGCGAGCGGTCCCAATAGTTCTGGGCTCGCCGAGCGAGCGAACACCCGGTGCTCGATTCGAACATGGGTTCGAATCGAACACCGGGCTCATCCTGACTGCAATGCATTATAATGAAAACGGAAAATTGTATACTTACCTTCCGTAATTTTCCTTTCCTGTTGCATCACATGGCAGCATACACATATGGGTTGTGGCTCCGCCCCCACAACCTGATAGGACCGCGTAGCTATTAAACCCTGAGAGGACCCCCGCCCCTACATTCTCAGTATCCAGATACCTCACCTCAGCGGGTGGGCATTTGTATGCTGCCATGTGATGCAACAGGAAAGGAAAATTACGGAAGGTAAGTATACAATTTTCCGTTTTCCTGTCGCATCATGGCAGCATACACATATGGGGAATAACTCGCAAACTGGGTGGGGCTGAGCAAACAAGTTTTATTTACAGGGTATAGAGGAGTTGGCCTGTATGATAGACCTCCCAAATTCTGCTGTGGACAGCCTAGCGGCATCCACCTTGTAGTGTGCCATAAACGTGTTTTTTGAGGACCAAGTGGCTGCCTTACAGATTGTTTCCGCTGAGACTCTGCAGAAAGCTGCCCAGGAGGTCGCCACTGCCCTAGTGGAATGTGCCCTTAAGCCCTCAGGTACTTGTGCCTGGCTAGATGAGTAGGCCCTTTTGATGATCTTCACCAGCCAGGCTGCGATAGTCCGAGAAGTTGCTGCTTGTCCTTTTCTGGCACCATAAGGTATTACCAGGAGATTTTCCGCCTTCCTCAGGCTACGTGTCATTGAAAGGTAGGCCAGGATGTTAGTTTTTATATCTAGCGGATGCGGGTTGCCTTGTTCTGTAGACAGAGTGGGAAGACATATTTCCTGATTAAAGTGGAAGGAGGTAGCCACTTTAGGAACAAACCGATCTGAAGGCCTCAGGACCACCTTGTCGGGATAGATAGTTAAGTATGGCTCCTTTGACAGTAGAGCGTGCATCTCGGAAACTCTCTTGGCCGAAGTGATTGCTATCAAGAAAGTGATTTTTAGTGTCAGGTCCCATAATGATATATCTTCTACTGGGAAGAATGGTTCGCGTGCCAGGAAGTCCAGTACTACCGAAAGATCCCATGTTGGGAAGGTCGGTTTTCTAGGAGGCCTTAGTTTCAGGCAGGCCCTCTGAAACTGGGCGATGAGAGGCTCTTGTGCCCACCTTACCCCTGTCATGGCCGATAGGGCTGAGACATGTACTTTCAGCGTATTCGACCCAAGGCCCTTGTCCAGGCCTAACTGCAAGAAATCCAGGACTTGCGCTATTGTTGGGGAAGATGGATCCCAGGATTGCTGTTGTGCTACTGTAAGGAACTTGGCCCAAATTCTCTTGTAGACAACGTTGGTGGAGACCTTCCTGGCCTGTAGAAGGGTGTTTACTACCCCCTGTGAACATCCCTGCGCTATAAATCTAGCCCTCTCAGCCTCCATGCCGTCAGGTGTAGTCTCTCTGGGCACGGGTGGAGGAGCTGTCCCTGAGAGAGTAGGTCTGCTGACACCGGGAGTGACAGTGGTTCTGCTGTGTTGAGCTGGAGAAGGGTTGTGAACCATGGGCGTCTCGGCCAGAAAGGGAGGACTGCTATCACCGTGGACCTTGACTTCTTCAGTCTGAGTAAAAACCTCGGTATGATTGGAATTGGTGGGAAGATGTAGCCTAGGTGGAAATCCCAGCTGTGTTGTAGGCAGTCCGTGCCCTCCGCTGATGGAAAGGGAACTCTCGTCAGGTACCTCCGACACTTCGTGTTGGCTGGTGATGCTGCTAGGTCCATGTCTGGTACCCCCCAAGTCTCGGTTATTAGAGCGAAGGCCTGTTGGTTTAGAGCCCACTCGTGATTGGACGAGAACTCCCGACTCAAGGTGTCGGCCACCTGATTCTGGGTTCCTGGTACATAGGCTGCTCTCAGCCCGGATAGGGATAGTTGGGCCCATTCGAAGATTGGGATGACTTCTCTGAGCATTGAGCGACTCCTGGTGCCCCCTTGCCTGTTTATGTAGGCAACTGCTACCCGGTTGTCCATCCTTAGTAGGACCTCCTTCCCTTCCAGGAAGGTGCTGAAGGCTATTAGGGCCTTGAATGCCGCTCTTATTTCCAGGATGTTGGACACAATGTTGTGCGTCCTGAATGGCCAGCGCCCCTGGGCTGCGTAGTGATTGTAGTGTGCTCCCCAGCCCTCCATGCTGGCATCTGAGGTAACCACCTGTTGAGAGGGAAGGACTATGCTCCTGCTCCTCTTGAGATTGCGGGTCCTGGTCCACCACCATAGTGATTTCTTTACCTCCTTCCGGATCGCTATTGGCTGTGACATTGACACACCATTCCATTGTTCCAGAAAGGATATTTGGAGGGGTCTTGTGTTCCATTGAGCCCAGCGGATCATTGGGATAGTCGCTGACATGGTCCCAAGGACACCGAGGCATTCTCTCGCTGGTACCGCGGAGGCCCGCAATATCCCTTTCACCCTCTGAGTCAGAGTGGGTATCTTCTCGTCCGGGAGTTCTACTGTGTTGAGGCGGGTATCTAACTCGGCCCCTAGAAAGATCATCCTCTGGGTAGGATGTACGTGGCTCTTCTCCCAGTTTATCAACCATCCGAACTTCTGCAGGGTGGTGACAAGGACTACCCGATGTTGTAGGAGGGAGACCTGGGTGTCTGCCAGCAGAAGGATGTCGTCCAGGTAGTGGTGTACTCTTAGGCCCTGCTCCCTTAGTAGAGCTATTACAGGGAGTAGAACCTTGGTAAACGTTCTCGGAGCCGTGGAAATCCCGAAGGGGAGGCTTCTGAACTGAAAGTGGTGCCGATCTACCGCAAAGCGGAGAAACTTTTGGTATGAAGGGTGGATTGGGATGTGAAGGTAGGCATCCTGCAGATCGATGGAGAGCATCCAATCTCCGATATTTATAGCCTGTAGGATTGATTGTAGGCTTTCCATCCTGAACGTCTCGACTCGGATTGATCGGTTTAGACCCTTTAGGTCCAGGACGGGACGGAGATCTCCTGTCTTCTTTCTCACCAGGAATAGGGGTGAGTAGACCCCTTTCCCCCTCTGTAGTAGGGGAACTTTTACTATGGCCTGTTTGTGCTCGAGAGTTTGCACGTATTTGGTCATTAGCAGCCTTTTCTCTCGAGATGCTGGGGTTTTTGTAACGCAAAACCGGTCTCTTGGTCGTCTCCGGAATCTCCACCTGTGGCCCGATTGAACCGTGGCTACTGCCCAAGGATCTTTTATCATTTCCGCCCAGACCCGCTCGAACTTCGTGAGCCTGGCTCCCACTAAAGCAGGTTGGGCGGACACACCTTCAAAAAGGTTTCTGATCTCCCGGGGTAGGGGTCTTAGGTTTCTGGAGCTTGAGGAAGGATGACTGGGGGTTCTTCCAGTTTTTCCTATACTCCCTGCCGGGTCTGTAGGATCTAGCTTCCCTATACCTATCAGGGAGGTTACGCCTGAAGGTTGGTGGTCTCTGTTGCTTGGGCCTTCGGTCTGAAGGAATCAAGCCTGACTTCCCGCCGGTGACCTTAGAAATGGCCGAGTCTAATTTTTCCCCAAATAGGTTAGCCCCGTCAAAGGGAATTTTACACCAATTGGTCTTTGAGGCTGGGTCTGCCGACCATGGCTTCAGCCAAAGTGCCCTTCTCGCCGTCACTGAGCTAAGCATAGCCCTTGAGGTGGATCTTATTATATCCACTGAGGCCTCCGCTACAAAGTCGCCTGCGAGGGAGAGTTCCTGGAGGGCGGCAATTACCCTTTCCTGTTCTATTCCCTCTGCTACCAGCTTTTCTGCATTAGAGGACCAACTAGAGATGGCTCTTCCGACAGCCGCTAGGGCTATTGCGGGTCGACATGCACCCCCTGCAGAAAGGTAGGACTTCTTCAGATCGAGGTCTATCTTCCTGTCTAGCCCGTCTTTAAATGTGACTGCATCCTCGATTGGGAGGGTCACATGTCTGGCCAGACGCATCAGTGAGGAGTCCACTACCGGTGCGGACGTCAGGGGATTAGCATTAGGCTCCTTTAGGGGGTAGAGCTTTGTCAGCCTATTGCTGAGGTTGGCCTTCTTCTCAGGCTTCTGCCATTCTTCTTTAATTAGATCCTCCAGCTCGTCGATAAACGGGAAGGTTTCCGGATCTTTTTTGAGATTTGGGAAGTATCTCTTCACTTTCTGAGGGGTCTCTTTCTCCTCGGCCCAATCTATAGCCTCCTTTATCGACTTAATGAAGGGCTCGACTAAGGTAAAATCGAAGCCAGAAAACATTTCCGCGTCTTCGCTATCTGACAGGGGATCTGTCGTTTTAGGCGGAGAGGAAGCGGAGGACGAGGTGCCCTGCATAGCTCTGCTTGCTTCTGGCTCTGCGGATTGTAGTGGTAATTCCTTTGCTAACTCCCTTGGTTCTGGTTCTCTGTCTCTGGTTGCCTCATTGAAGCACACGCGACAGGCCAGTTCTTCTGGCAGCGCTATTGCGCCGCAGATCCAGCAGGAATTCCCAGATGGACGCAGACCTTGTGCGTGTGAGGGGTGCCTGTGCGTAGGCGATCTCCTATGATAGGAATGGCCATGGCGGGAGTAGGACCTTGAGCGACTTCTTCTGCGGCTTGATCCGTAATCTCTGCGTCTTGAGCGGCTTCTACCGCGATCCGAGCGACTTTGTCTGTGGCCAGAGCGACTCCTTCTTGAGCGCCGAGATGACCTTGATGACCTGGTAGGGCTGTGCAGGTTAGACAGCGTTAGTGGCAGGCTCTCTTTTTCCTCTTCTTACTTACCCGTCTTCCCCTCTTACCTAGTCGGTGGGCGATGGTCTGCTGGGGCAGCGGCCTCCATGAAGGAAATCTATTTAGGCAGGGAAGTCAGTGTAAGCATAGGTAAGAAGGGGTGCAGTGGTGAAAATGGGGAGAAAGTTTACTAACCTTTAATAGAAGCTAATAGGGGAGCAGGTGCAGCTAAATGAGTGTTTTTGCAAAAAAAACGACCAAAATCTCTCTTTCTCCTGTGCAAAACAGCCACAGGGAAAGGAGATTCTGACACAGTTTTAAATTTGGCGCCGTTCCCGACGCGGTGACGTCACTCCCGCGCATGCGCAGAAGCGCCGTGCGCGTCCCGGCGCCATTTTGGAGCCTGGCAAGGCTATAGGATGGATGTATTAGCCGCCCGCGCCTGCGCAGAAGCGCTGAGACACTCGGCGCCGGGCGGAAGTAACCTAGAGGGAGAGGGGAAGATGTCCCCAGCGTTCTGAACATGCCTGGAAAAAAACAGAGTGCAAAGATACACATAAGCCCCAAGAACCATGGTGCAGGACAGGGTTGGAGGCCGCTGCATTATAAGCCTATTTAAGGCTTGTCAAGGTAAGAGAAGCATTTACATACCCCTGAGACCATCAGAGTGGGGTTCCCCCATTTAGCTCATTTAGAGGCTGTACAGGTAGGACTTCCACCCAGGAGAGGCTTGAACCTGGCTGGGGCGATAGCGGTAAGAGGTGCTGTTCTTGCGGTCTTGTCAGGTGAGGAAAAAAAGGAGAATGTAGGGGCGGGGGTCCTCTCAGGGTTTAATAGCTACGCGGTCCTATCAGGTTGTGGGGGCGGAGCCACAACCCATATGTGTATGCTGCCATGATGCCTTTCCTTCTTCTTTAATGGTAAATAAATTATGTACATTGTCAGATGGTAAGATAAATGACAATGCCCAAATATCAATGAACAGGCAAAAGAATCTGTTTACACGCAGTAAGATAATTGATGCAAATACTAAACTATAGCATAGCAGTTAGCTTAAATCATTGTCACAAGCAAGATTAACCCAGTAACAGCAGCACCTTTAATAAGCAAAGAACTATATAAATAATGAACAGTATGAGCAGTCTCACATTAATTCCTCTGCAAAAAATGACTAACAGGTGTCTCAGAGTGCACTCAGTGTATATCCCCCTGACTGCAGGTATGAAAATGTGTATAAGAAAAGGTGCCCCTGGGAGGCAGTGATTCAGTATATGGTGCCGGAACTGCAAACTTCTGCCGGCTAATGGTGGGTTTCAATCTGTACTGTGGTGCACTTAATTCAAAGCACTGATCGGGGCAGTCTTGTATGGACAAATTCACAGAAGAAATCAATAAGATAAAATATTATGTCAATTTATTGTTAACAAGTAATTAATGAATAAACAAATAAAATGGGTGGAACCACTGTATAATCTTGCTCCCCGCTGTGACAGTACCTTGAAAAAGCAGACGGAAGTGGGCTGGCTTGGTGAAGCGATGCTGCGGTGGTAAAACCCTCATGCGCCCAGAAACATCCACTGTGAAGGGAGAACCAATATGTGTAGAGCCAGATGGAAGATATGATGCTTCAACCGAAGCTCCGGTGGTGGGTGGCAAGGTGGCAAGGTGGCGAGATGGCCGTGGAAGGAAGGAAGAGGGATCGGAAGGAAGCTGGGACAACCTCTGACAGGAACCAGTAGATGGAAGTGCCCGAGCATGACATCATACACTCGGGGAACATGGATCCAGAACCAGGCTTAAAACACAGGATGGTGGATGGAGAGCAAGCCGAGGAGAGTAAAGGAAGAGAATGGCTGTTGTCGTGACAACGCATTTCAGGGCATGGCCCTTCTTCAAGTCATCTGATGACGCCCCGATCAGCGATTTGAGTTGTGGCTGCCTTTGAATGTTTGTATTTGTTTCCACACCTCTTCTGGTGGGCTCACCCTCACAGCTGCTTTATGGGCTTCCATTTATATGGTTCCCAATGCAATCCATGTCCCAGTTTCCTGGCGCCAGACTTTTTTGTTGCTTCATTAGGCAAATAGGCAGTATCCTCTTTTCCTGATCTGCTAAACAATGTGTCAGAAACCATAAATCACACTTTAATCACGTTTAATAATAAAAGTATATAGAACAATGTAGCCAAAACATAGCCAAAGTTCGGTAACCGGAACGCATAGTCAGCCAAGCCAGAAAATCAGGGATCAGTGTAGTGGAACAGCAAGCAGGATCTGGAGCCAGAAGGGATGTCAGTCAATAAAGCCTTAAACAGGAATGCAGGAGATAGTCTCTGTGATGTTGACCAAGGCAAAGGCAGAGATTCTTTGGCCTGGATGGCTTAAGTAGGCAGGACTGACGAGCAAGATATCAGCAACAGGTGAGCAACTGTGGAGGGATAGGAGCTGGCAATTAGCCGACAGCTGAGCGGTCAGCTCAGAGAAGGAAGGGCCGAGCCCAACCCTGACACAGTGGAACAATCAGAGCAGCTGCAACTGCTTATCAGTCCAGGCACCTGTCAAACTTTATCCTGGAGACTTGTCTGTCTCTAGTCCTCAGTATCTCAGTCCTCAGTGGATGAGCCGGTAGCACTCTGGTTTTCAAAGGTTCAGTTACTGACATTTCAGTTTTCAAAGGCTCGATTCCCAGCATACTGGTCCTCAGTGGTTGTCGCTGGTCTCTGCATACAGAGCACACAGGTGTGTATAGCTCTGGTCCCTGCACAGAGAGCGCTCTTCAAATCACAAGCCCAAGAAACTCTCCTTGTCTCTCTTACCCCTTCCTGGTTTTTGTAGTTTGCAGCCTCATCCGCTTTCATTGCACTGTACTTCCTACAAACTACAACTCCCACGATCCAGTGGAGCTGTGTCATAGCCATCCTAGCCCTTTCTGTTTCTCTGGTTCCCCCTTTGTGTACAGAGGGGAGACAGCATAATGACTGGTATACTGCTCTGCGCCCAGCTACATATAATGCACTGCTCCAAAAAAATATTGATCTGGTCAGTTAAGTAGCAAATGGGGTTGTTAATCAGTTTCAGCTGCTTTGGTGTTAAAGAAATTAACAAAAGATGCACTAGATGGGCAACAATGAGACGACCTTCAAAACAGGAATGGTTATACAGGTGGAGGCCACTGACATTTTTTATCCCTACTCAACTTTTCTGACTGTTTTTCACTAGTTTTGCATTTGGCTAGGGTCAGTGTCACTACTGGTAGCATGAGGCGATACCTGAATCTTATAGAAGCTGCACAGGCAGTCCAACGCCTCAAGTTTCCTGTGTATCCCAGCACAGTCTCAAGAGCATGGATGAGATTCCAAGAGACAGGCAGTTATTCTAGGAGAGCTGGACAGGGCCTTAGAAGGTCCTTAACCCATCACCCGGACCAATATCTGCTCCTTTGTGCAAGGAGGAACAGGATGAGCACTGCCAGAGCCCTACACAATCACCTCCAGCAGGCCACTGGTATGAATGTCTCTGATCAAACAATCAGAAACAGACTTCATGAGGGTGGTCTGAGGGCCCGACTTCCTCTAGTGGGCCCTGTGCTCACTGCCCTTCACCGTGGAGCTCAATGGGCATTTGCCATTGAACACCAGAATTGGCAGTTCCGCCACTGTGCTTTTCACAGATGAGAGCAGGTTCACCCTGAGCACATGTGACAGATGTGTAAGAGTCTGGAGAAGCCGTGGAGAATGCTAATGTTATGCTGCCTGTAACATCATTCAGCATGACATTTGGTGGTGGTTCAGTGATGGTTTGGGGAGGCATATCCATGGAGGGATGTACAACCCTCTACAGGCTAGACAATGGCCCCCTTATTGCCATTAGGTATCGGGATGAAATCCTTGGACCCATTGTCAGACCCTATGCTGGTGCAATGGGTCCTGGGTTCCTCCTGTTGCACAACAATGCCTGGTTTCATGTGGTGAGAGTATGAAGCCAGTTCCTGGAAGATGAAGGAATTGAGGAACACCTCAGGGACATTAAAGGGGTTGTAAAGGTACGTGTTTTTTCACCTTAATGTATTCTATGCATTAAGGTGAAAAAACACCTGGCAGTCACCGGCCCCCTAGCCCCCCCCATTTTACTTACTTGAACCCCTTCATTCTGTCGACGGAGACGTGCTGTCTCTCTCTCCACGGGCTCCCAGCTCTTGATTGGATTGATTGATAGCAGCCCTTTAACCCACTGCTGTCAATCAAATCCAATGACGCGAAGGCCCGGGGTCAGGGCCGAGTCCGACATTCTGTGTCTATAGATGCAAATGCTGGACTCGGGAGCGTGCCTGCAAGGTAACCCCCTCTGGAGAAGCGCTTCTTCGAGGGGGTTATCAGATGTGGGAAGGAGCCACAAGAGCCACCGGGGGACCCCAGAAGAGCAGGTTCAGGGCCACTCTGTGAAAAACAAGCTGCACAGTGGAGGTAAGTATAATATGTTTGTTATTTAAAAAAAAAAAAATGACCCTTACAATCACTTTATGTTTCAGTCCATGCAACGCCGCCAGGATGCACCTCAGTCTGTTCAGGAGTTCAGTGATGCCCTGGTCCAGATCTGGGAGGAATTACCCCAGAACACCATCCGTCGTCTCATTCGGAGAATGCTCCATCATTGCCAGGCATGCATACAAGCACGCGGGTGCTATACAAACTACTGAGTACCATTTTTAATTGCTGCAATGAAATTTCTTCAAAATGGACTAGCTTGCTACATCATTTTTTCACTTTGATTTTTCGGGGTTTCTTTGAATTCAGCCCTCTGTACTTTGATCATTTTCATTTCCATCAAACGATGTGGCATCCTTCCATTCCTAACACATTACCCAGTC
>CM053026.1:479285863-479340863 GCA_028564925.1 Lithobates sylvaticus | reverse complement strand
CTAAACCTAATAACTGGTTGGGCCACCCTTAGCAGCAACAACTGCAACCAAGCGTTTGCGATAACGTGCAATGAGGCTTTTACAGTGTCCTGGAGGAATTTTGGCCCACTCATCTTTGCAGAATTGTCCTAATTCAGTTACATTAGAGGGTTTTCGAGCATGAACGGCCTTTTTAAGGTCATACCACAACATCTCAATAGGATTCAGGTCAGGACTTTGGCTAGGCCACTCCAAAGTCTTCATTTTGTTTTTCTTCAGCCATTCGGTGGTGGACTTGCTGGTGTGTTTAGGATCATTGTCCTGCTGCAGAACCCAAGTTCGTTTCAGCTTGAGTACACGAACAGATGGTCGGACATTCTCCTTCAGGATCTCTTGGTAGACAGCAGAATTCATAGTTCCTTTTATCACGGCAAGTCTTCCAGGTCCTGAAGCAGCAAAACAGCCCCAGACCATCACACTACCACCACCATATTTTACTGTTGGTATAATGTTCTTTTTCTGAAATGCAGTGTTCCTTCTACGCCAGATATACTTGGACACACACCTTCCAAAGAGTTCCACTTTTGTCTCATCGGTCCACAGAATGTTGTCCCAAAAGTCTTGGGGATCATCAAGATGTGTTGTGGAGAAATTGAGACGAGCTTTGATGTTCTTTTTGCTCAGCAGTGGTTTTCTCCTTGGAACTCTGCCATGCAGGCCATTTTTGCCCAGTCTTTTCCTGATGGTGGAGGCATGAACGCTGACCTTAACTGAGGCAAGTGAGGCCTGCAGTTCCTTGGACGTTGTTGTGGGGTCTTTTGTGACCTCTTGGATGAGTCGTCACTGCGCTCTTGGGGTAATTTTGGGCGGCCGGCCACTCCTGGGAAGGTTCACCACTGTTCCATGCCTTCGCCATTTGTGGATAATGGCTCTCACTGTGGTTCGCTGGATTCCCAAAGCTTTGGAAATGGCTTTATAACCCTTTCCAGACTGATAGATCTCAATTACTTTCTTTCTCAATTGTTCCTGAATTTCTTTGGGTCTCGGCATGATGTGTAGCTTTTAAGGATCTTCTGGTGGACCTTACTGTGTCAAGCAGCTCCTATTTAAGTGATGCCTTGATTGTGAACAGGTGTGGCAATAATCAGGCCTGGGTGTGGCTAGAGAAATTGAACTCAGGTGTGGACAACCACAGTTATAGTATGTTTTAACAAGGGGGGCAATCACTTTTTCACACAGGGCCATGATGGTTTGGATTTTTTTTCACCTTTAATAATAAACACCTTTATTTACAAATTGCATTTTGTGTTTACTTGTGTTGTCCTTGACTATTGTTTAAATTGGTTTGATGTTCCGAAACACTTAAGTGTGACAAACATGCAAAGGAACAGGAAATGAGGAAGGGGGCAAACACTTTTTCACACCACTGTATAGTAGGTAATGTTAAATAGTAGGTGAGGTCGAAAAAAGACACAAGTCTATCAAGTACAACCTATGTGTGTGATTATATGTCAGTATTACATTGTATATCCCTGTATGTTGCGGTTGCTCAGGTACTTATCTAATAGTTTTTTGAAACTATCGATGCCCCCCGCTGAGACCAACGCCTGTGGAAGGGAATTTCACATCCTTGCCGCTCTTCTAATTTTAATGAATGGCCATGAGTCTTGTTAAACTCCCTTCCGCAAAAAAGTTTTATCCCTATTGTGGGGTCACCAGTACGGTATTTGTATATTGAAATCATATCTACTCTCAAGCGTCTCTTATCCAGAGAGAATAAGTTCAGTGCTCACAACCTTTCCTCATAACTAATATCCTCCAGACCCTTTATTAGCTTTGTTGCTCTTCTTTGTACTCGCTCCATTTCCAGTACATCTTTCCTGAGGGATGGTGCCCAGAACTGGACAGCTTACTCTAGGTGCGACCGGACCAGAGTTTTGTAGAGCGTGAGAATTATCGTTTTATCTCTGGAATTAATCCCCTTTTTAATGCATGCCAATATTCTGTTTGCTTTGTTAGCAGCAGCTTGGTATTGCATGCCATTGCTGAGCCTATTATCTACTAGGACCCCCAGGTCCTTTTCCATCCTAGATTCCCCCAGAGGTTCTCCCCCCAATGTATAGATTGCATTCATATTTTTGCCACCCAAATGCATTACTTTATATTTTTGTACAATAAACCTTATTTGCCATGCCGTTAATTTGTTCAAATCTTTTTGCAAGGTTTCCACATCCTGCGGAGAAGTTATTGCCCTGCTTAGCTTATATATATCAAATAGTTTATACGCAGGTAGGAAAAACAACTTAGATATTAACTTTATACTGACAAAACCAAACATATATTTGTGTTTGTAATAACACCTTATACTGTGTGCCACAGGTATACTGTATTCATTTGTGATACAACATCAGTACTTTTGTTAGTGAAGCAAAGCAAAAGGAGATTTGATTCCGTTCCTCATTAGGGTAATGGTTTTTATGAGGTTCTACCTGAAATGTAATACATGCATACACTTGCTTCTATTGATTCAAAAACATTGTTTCTGCAATTACTTGAATTTCACTTGCTAACAACCTCTTAATAACCCTAGTACAGAAGCACATAGACTGAGAGAAGATAGACAGCACTAGGTGCCAATCAGGTAAGCCCCATACAAATACAGTGAAAAGGACAAAGATAGAATGTACTGAGAGGGAGAGAACAGAGAGATTAGCAAATCAGTCTGCTGTTGTGCCTTCACTGTAATCAACAGGATAGGAGCCAGGTGTTATGCACATTGGGATGCTTATTGCACCCCGATGAACCTTATAAATGAACCTGCATTGCAGTGTACCAAAACACACTCTAATCCATTACTGTGTGTTGTGGTGCCCTGCATTAACAAAAAAAGGGCATGCAACGTTTTTAAAAATCCTTAGGTAGTTAATTTAAATCAATGGGCAGGCACGTTAACATGCTGCATAAAATATATTTAAGTGCATGTACATTAACACACTACAACAGTGTGAATCCAGCCTTACTAACTTAAAATGGGTTGTCATCATCCATGCTGTAAGGTTGAGCTGTGTAACTCTAATGCAGCGTACACACGGTTGGAATTTCCGATGGAAACAGTCCGATGGGAGCTTTTCATCGGATTTTCCGACCGTGTGTATGCCCAACGGTCTTTTTCTGTCGGAATTTCCGCCGGACTTTGAATTGAGAACCTGTTCTCAATTTTTCCGACGGAAAACCTTTCTATTGGATTTTCCGATCGTGTGTATGCAATTCCGACACGCAAAATTCCGACGCATGCTCGGAAACAATTCGACGCATGCTCGGAAGCATTAAACTTCCCTTTTATAGTGCTGTCGAACGTGTTTTATGCCGCTGTGTTATTGACCGTCGGAATTTGGTGTGATCGTGTGTAGGCAACACAGCTTGAGCGGAATTCCGTCGGAAAAACCGTCAGAGTTTTTTCCGACGAGAATTCCGAACGTGTGTACGCGGCATTAGAATTGAATGAATAGTAATGCAAAGATTTGGCATTTAAAATAGCTCCAATTCAGGTATTCAGGTGATTATTTAGATGTCTGCCTTGACTTCATCTTAATGAGACCTTGTCACCTTTTGTAACCAGTAAAGTGACCATATTTAATATTTAATCATTTAATTTACCATTGTTTTGCACAGTAAACGCCTTTGTTTAGTGTCTCCTTCCTGCTGCTGACAAAAATGGATGGATGATCAAGCCCCACCCCAATCGAAGTCACCAGGAAACTACTACTGCAGCGCAGTTTTACTGTCAGCCTAGGATTTTTTTTGCTGTGAGATCACTGCCCATGCATTCAAGTTACCACTGCTAGCTTTTTCATGTGTCCTGAGGAAGCAGAAATTAGAAATGCGTCGACCCATGAGGATTTATTTTCACACAACATACTTTTTGAAGTAGGCAATGAGCCGTCTGTTTAAAATAACATATTATGTTATGTCATTTACATAATGTAGTAAATAAGTTGCAATTGGTTTCTAAATTGTGCAACAAGTACAAATTGTTCTTATTGACCTAATTTAGTTTGAATGTGATTTTATTGTACTATTATTTTGTAATAAAATGTTTTTTTTTGTTTGTTTTTTTTATGAATCACAGTTGTGTTCCCTTTCATGCCAGCAAAGTCTGATTAAACTATTGCCAAAAAATTTGGCGTGCCTATTAAAAAGATAAACATACAACACTCCCACAAGTGTCAGATGAATATGAGATTTTTATATAGGTTTACAGCTCCATTGAGATGAACAAGTAAGGCTATCGGTATGCATATGATTTCCTTTACTGCATGAAGTGTTTAAATGATAAAGTTTGACGTGGTGACTAAGTCTTCTACTTCCTAACCGCACCGTAGCCAATAGACTGCTACAGTGTGGCTCTCTGGGGTGCACATCCAGGACGCTCTGTGATTGCTGTGTCCTTCAGACACAGCCGATCACAGATCGTGGTAAAGGGCAAATCACAGAGATCCTTTACCATGTGATCAGCGGTATCTAATCACAGCTGATCACAGTGTAAACAGAATTACTGGTTATCAGCATTCCTCTCCTTACATCCTGTCACTGTGTGAGGAGAGGAGAGGCGGTAACCATAAATCCTGACAGGGGACATGCACACAGATAATTAGGGCACTGATTATGCAGTGCAGCCCCATCAGTGCTAATCAGTGCCATCAATGCTGCCTATCAGTGCCATCAATGCTGCCCTACAGTGCTCATCCATCCTCACAGCTATAATTTATCCTCCGCTGCCTACATAAGTGTGTGATTGGATGTGTGCATGTGAGCCCGGGCTGCTATTTTAAGTATTTGACAACGTTGTCATCTTGTTTTTATTGCTGTGCGGTGAAAGTACGGTGATTTTTTTCCTATATTGTGCTTATTATTTTTCAAATAAACTTGAACTTTTCTTAAGAGATACTGCAACTTGTTGCTTTATGATTCTTTGATGGGCACCCTGTGTGTCTTCATCAATCCTTCCCTCCTTTCCAATAGTCATTGGCTCCAGGAACACCACCCATTGTTTTGGTGAGTCGGTAAATGAATTAGAAACTAACCAGAGTGTACCACTGTTTTCTAGATATTTTCTGTGACTGCCCATCAGTGCAGCACATCAGTGCCAGTGCTGCTCATCAGTGCAGCCTATCAGTGCCCATCAGTGCCGCCTATCAGTGCCTGATATAGTGGTTAAATAAGATTTAGATCATCAAGTAAAATTACGTTCTGTATATCAATCAAAACACAAGATGTAGTCTTCTGTGCTGCTATTGAGAACATATCTTAATATCAGCAAGCCAGCAATCCTATGTTATTCACGTGATGTCTGAAATGATTTAACAATCCATACAGACCCCTCAAGTAATAGATGTGGACACCCTTCATCCAAATTAGATTTGTGATCTATGTAAATGTTTGCAACCCAATACTTTTTCTTAATAAATGGATTTTGCATTTGAATAGAACCTATAACTTAAATAACAAAGGCAGCTATAAAGTTTATTCATAAATTAACAATCTAAATCTAGATTCAGTAATATTTTGTGTAGATTAACTCAATATGCAGCTGTAGTTATAATGACATTCTACATTTTAATGTCACAATAGCTGTAATATTTTATTTGGGAAAAGTAGATGACATTTACAAATGAACTACATGTGATTAAGTGTTGATACTCTGAGCTAAGCTTCAACAACAAGCTGGAAAAGATCACACACAAAGCACTGCAGCTCCGGAAGGTATTTAGAGATAAACATATTTCGATACTGGCAACTGTAAATGCAGAGAAATGTACCATTGAGATCTGATTTATTTCTATTTTATAAAGTGAATCTGTTGCAAATTCAAATTGAGAATAAGATGAGAAAACTGATAAGCAGAGGTTGCCTTCTGTGCCAAAACATCAGTAGATCTAGAGATACAGGCAGCTGAAGTTATATGCAAATCTCTAATTTTCTATACAAGTCCAGCTTGCTTCCTTTCCTGCACAATATTGCCATAGCAAACACCACCATTAATGTACTTCGTGGCCTCTGAACTTAGATCAGTTTACTTAGCATGACCAATAATGTAAGTTTGATCTAAAAAAGGCAGGGTTACCAGCTGTCATATTGACAATATGCCTGGTTCTGATAGGGAAAGGGTAGTGAAATCTGCTAATAACGTGCATACAGATTAGCATTGAGTTTGTAGGCACTTGTATCTTAAGTAGGGATGGGCCCGGTGCTCGATGCGAACCCACGTTCGCATCGAGCACCGGGCGTTCGCTCGCTCGGCGAGCCCAGAACTATTTTGGCCGCTCGCATCACGTTCGTGTGATGCGAGCGGCCCCGCAATGCATTGCGGCCGGCGCGGCCGGCGCAGTGCATTGCTGGCTGATGATTGGCCAAGCATGCACTGTGACCCCGCATGCTTGGCCAATCACAGCCCCGGAAACTCGAAGAGCCATAATTGGCTACAGGCAGGACGCCTGTAGCCAATTACAGCTCAGGGGCTGTAGTACACGCCCCCCCCTATAAAAGGCCGCCACGCTGTCTGCGCCGGTCACATGCTGTTCCGGCGCAGATAGAGCAGGCTAGATCTGTGACACTCTGCTGGATTTAGTTAGTTAGAGAGATTTACTTAGAGAGATCGAGTTAGATAGATTCATTCATTTAGATTGATTTAGAAAGAGGGGCTTGTAGTGTGCTCGTGGCAGGCAGGCAGAGCTCCTATATTTTGTTCCCAGAAGCACCTATAGGACTTGTAGTGTGTTCGTGGCAGGCAGGCAGAGCTCCTATATTTTGTTCCCAGAAGCACCTATAGGACTTGTAGTGTGTTCGTGGCAGGCAGGCAGAGCTCCTATATTTTGTTCCCAGAAGCACCTATAGGACTTGTAGTGTGTTCGTGGCAGGCAGGCAGAGCTCCTATATTTTATTCCCAGAAGCACCTATAGGACTTGTAGTGTGTTCGTGGCAGGCAGGCAGAGCTCCTATATTTTGTTCCCAGAAGCACCTATAGGACTTGTAGTGTGTTCGTGGCAGGCAGGCAGAGCTCCTATATTTTGTTCCCAGAAGCACCTATAGGACTTGAAGTGTGTTAGTCCCATCACACAGACCTACATTTTCTTCCCAGAAGCACCTATAGGACTTGAAGTGTGTTAGTCCCATCACACAGAGATCATATATTTTGTTCCCAGAAGCACCTATAGGACTTGAAGTGTGTTAGTCCCATCACACAGAGATCATATATTTTGTTCCCAGAAGCACCTATAGGACTTGAAGTGTGTTAGTCCCATCACACAGACCTATATTTCCTTCCCAGAAGCACCTATAGGACTTGAAGTGTGTTAGTCCCATCACACAGAGATCATATATTTTGTTCCCAGAAGCACCTATAGGACTTGAAGTGTGTTAGTCCCATCACACAGACCTACATTTTCTTCCCAGAAGCACCTATAGGACTTGAAGTGTGTTAGTCCCATCACACAGAGATCATATATTTTGTTCCCAGAAGCACCTATAGGACTTGAAGTGTGTTAGTCCCATCACACAGACCTATATTTCCTTCCCAGAAGCACCTATAGGACTTGAAGTGTGTTAGTCCCATCACACAGAGATCATATATTTTGTTCCCAGAAGCACCTATAGGACTTGAAGTGTGTTAGTCCCATCACACAGACCTATATTTCCTTCCCAAGAAGCACCTATAGGACTTGAAGTGTGTTAGTCCTATCACACAGAGATCATATATTTTGTTCCCAGAAGCACCTATAGGACTTGAAGTGTGTTAGTCCCATCACACAGACCTACATTTTCTTCCCAGAAGCACCTATAGGACTTGAAGTGTGTTAGTCCCATCACACAGAGATCATATATTTTGTTCCCAGAAGCACCTATAGGACTTGAAGTGTGTTAGTCCCATCACACAGACCTATATTTCCTTCCCAGAAGCACCTATAGGACTTGAAGTGTGTTAGTCCCATCACACAGAGATCATATATTTTGTTCCCAGAAGCACCTATAGGACTTGAAGTGTGTTAGTCCCATCACACAGACCTACATTTTCTTCCCAGAAGCACCTATAGGACTTGAAGTGTGTTAGTCCCATCACACAGACCTACATTTTCTTCCCAGAAGCACCTATAGGACTTGAAGTGTGTTAGTCCCTTCACACAGAGATCATATATTTTGTTCCCAGAAGCACCTATAGGACTTGAAGTGTGTTAGTCCCACCACACAGACCTATATTTCCTTCCCAGAAGCACCTATAGGACTTGAAGTGTGTTAGTCCCATCACACAGAGATCATCTATTTTGTTCCCAGAAGCACCTATAGGACTTGAAGTGTGTTAGTCCCATCACACAGACCTACATTTTCTTCCCAGAAGCACCTATAGGACTTGAAGTGTGTTAGTCCCATCACACAGAGATCATATATTTTGTTCCCAGAAGCACCTATAGGACTTGAAGTGTGTTAGTCCCATCACACAGAGATCATATATTTTGTTCCCAGAAGCACCTATAGGACTTGAAGTGTGTTAGTCCCATCACACAGACCTATATTTCCTTCCCAGAAGCACCTATAGGACTTGAAGTGTGTTAGTCCCATCACACAGAGATCATATATTTTGTTCCCAGAAGCACCTATAGGACTTGAAGTGTGTTAGTCCCATCACACAGACCTACATTTTTCTTCCCAGAAGCACCTATAGGACTTGAAGTGTGTTAGTCCCATCACACAGAGATCATATATTTTGTTCCCAGAAGCACCTATAGGACTTGAAGTGTGTTAGTCCCATCACACAGACCTATATTTCCTTCCCAGAAGCACCTATAGGACTTGAAGTGTGTTAGTCCCATCACACAGAGATCATATATTTTGTTCCCAGAAGCACCTATAGGACTTGAAGTGTGTTAGTCCCATCACACAGACCTATATTTCCTTCCCAAGAAGCACCTATAGGACTTGAAGTGTGTTAGTCCCATCACACAGAGATCATATATTTTGTTCCCAGAAGCACCTATAGGACTTGAAGTGTGTTAGTCCCATCACACAGACCTATATTTCCTTCCCAAGAAGCACCTATAGGACTTGAAGTGTGTTAGTCCCATCACACAGAGATCATATATTTTGTTCCCAGAAGCACCTATAGGACTTGAAGTGTGTTAGTCCCATCACACAGACCTACATTTTCTTCCCAGAAGCACCTATAGGACTTGAAGTGTGTTAGTCCCATCACACAGAGATCATATATGTTGTTCCCAGAAGCACCTATAGGACTTGAAGTGTGTTAGTCCCATCACACAGAGATCATATATTTTGTTCCCAGAAGCACCTATAGGACTTGAAGTGTGTTAGTCCCATCACACAGAGATCATATATTTTGTTCCCAGAAGCACCTATAGGACTTGAAGTGTGTTAGTCCCATCACACAGACCTATATTTTCTTCCCAGAAGCACCTATAGGACTTGAAGTGTGTTAGTCCCATCACACAGAGATCATATATTTTGTTCCCAGAAGCACCTATAGGACTTGAAGTGTGTTAGTCCCATCACACAGAGCTCCTCTATTTTCTTTGCAGAAGCACCCACAGGACTTCTAGTGTGTTAGTGGCATCACACAGAGCTCCTATATTTTCTTCTCAGCAGCACCCACAGGACTTCTAGTGTGTTAGTGGCATCACACAGAGCTCCTCTATTTTCTTTGCAGAAGCACCCACAGGACTTCTAGTGTGTTAGTGGCATCACACAGAGCTCCTCTATTTTCTTTGCAGAAGCACCCATAGGACTTCTAGTGTGTTAGTGGCATCACGCAGAGCTCCTATATTTTCTTCTCAGCAGCACCCACAGGACTTCTAGTGTGTTAGTGGCATCACACAGAGCTCCTCTATTTTCTTTGCAGAAGCACCCACAGGACTTCTAGTGTGTTAGTGGCATCACACAGAGCTCCTCTATTTTCTTTGCAGACGCACCCATAGGACTTCTAGTGTGTTAGTGGCATCACACAGAGCTCCTATATTTTCTTCTCAGCAGCACCCACAGGACTTCTAGTGTGTTAGTGGCATCACACAGAGCTCCTCTATTTTCTTTGCAGAAGCACCCATAGGACTTCTAGTGTGTTAGTGGCATCACGCAGAGCTCCTATATTTTCTTCTCAGCAGCACCCACAGGACTTCTAGTGTGTTAGTGGCATCACACAGAGCTCCTCTATTTTCTTTGCAGAAGCACCCACAGGACTTCTAGTGTGTTAGTGGCATCACACAGAGCTCCTCTATTTTCTTTGCAGAAGCACCCATAGGACTTCTAGTGTGTTAGTGGCATCACACAGAGCTCCTATATTTTCTTCTCAGCAGCACCCACAGGACTTCTAGTGTGTTAGTGGCATCACACAGAGCTCCTCTATTTTCTTTGCAGAAGCACCCACAGGACTTCTAGTGTGTTAGTGGCATCACACAGAGCTCCTCTATTTTCTTTGCAGAAGCACCCACAGGACTTCTAGTGTGTTAGTGGCATCACACAGAGCTCCTCTATTTTCTTTGCAGAAGCACCCATAGGACTTCTAGTGTGTTAGTGGCATCACACAGAGCTCCTATATTTTCTTCTCAGCAGCACCCACAGGACTTCTAGTGTGTTAGTGGCATCACACAGAGCTCCTCTATTTTCTTTGCAGAAGCACCCACAGGACTTCTAGTGTGTTAGTGGCATCACACAGAGCTCCTCTATTTTCTTTGCAGAAGCACCCACAGGACTTCTAGTGTGTTAGTGGCATCACACAGAGCTCCTCTATTTTCTTTGCAGAAGCACCCATAGGACTTCTAGTGTGTTAGTGGCATCACACAGAGCTCCTATATTTTCTTCTCAGCAGCACCCACAGGACTTCTAGTGTGTTAGTGGCATCACACAGAGCTCCTCTATTTTCTTTGCAGAAGCACCCACAGGACTTCTAGTGTGTTAGTGGCATCACACAGAGCTCCTCTATTTTCTTTGCAGAAGCACCCACAGGACTTCTAGTGTGTTAGTGGCATCACACAGAGCTCCTCTATTTTCTTTGCAGAAGCACCCATAGGACTTCTAGTGTGTTAGTGGCATCACACAGAGCTCCTATATTTTCTTCTCAGCAGCACCCACAGGACTTCTTGTGTGTTAGTGGCATCACACAGAGCTCCTCTATTTTCTTTGCAGAAGCACCCATAGGACTTCTAGTGTGTTAGTGGCATCACACAGAGCTCCTATATATTCTTCTCAGCAGCACCCACAGGACTACCGACTACAATGGCTGGAAGACCGCCAAGGGGAGGCAGAGCGTGCAGAGCCAAGAACACAGGGCAGGCAGGCTCTGTTTCTAGTGGACGTGGCCGTGGACGTGGACGTGGTCGTGCATCGTCATCAGCACGTGGCCATGGGACACGCGCGTCTTTGTTTTCGGCAGCTGGACATGTGGAGCCGCATCATGCTGAAGGCTTGGTAGAATGGATGACCAAGCCCTCCTCATCCTCCTCATCCTCTCTCACCCAGGCTCAGGGTACTGACAGAGCATCATCAGCCACCCCTTCCCTAGACCCACCATGTCCTCCTGAGGAGTCCCCCGAACTCTTTGAGCACAGTGTTGGGTACATGCTCCAGGAGGATGCCCAACGATTCGAAGGCTCGGATGATGATACCCAGCTTGAGGAATCTGGCAGTACTGTTCCACCAGCTGCAGCTTACTGCCAGGTTTGCTCTAGTGGTGAAGAGGGAGGGGATGATGAGGTCACTGACTCCACGTGGGTGCCTGAAGGGAGAGAGGATGAGGAGGAGGACGAGGAGGAGGAGGATGCGGCGTCACATGTCCAACGAGGCAGGATGCCCCCTGGAGGCCAGGTAGAGGCCAGCACAGCAACTGTACAACACCGCAGAGCTCCGCCTGTGCAGGGCGCTGCCTCTGCACGTTATCAGAAAAGTTCTTTGGTGTGGGCCTTTTTTGAGACGAGTGCAGCAGATCGCACCACTGCTATTTGCAATATTTGTCTCAAGCGTATCTCGCGTGGCCAAAACATCAGCCGCTTGGGCACCACAAGCATGACCAGACATATGGCGACCTGCCATGCAGCTCGTTGGCAGGCACACATAAAAGACCCACACCAAAGAACTAAGCGGACCTCTCCTTGCTCCTCCTCAGCTGGGATCTCCATCCCCACTACACCTTCAGTCCTCTCTGAAAGCTGCTCTGAGAGGACTGAAGGTGTAGAATTAGGTGTGTCACAACCAAGTACTTGCAGTACACCGACGTCCGATTGCAGCAGGCAAATTTCCCTGCCCCAGCTGCTGGACCGTAGAAAGAAGTACACTCCCAGCCATCCACATGCCCAGCGGTTGAATGCTAGCCTGGCTAAATTGCTAGCACTTCAACTGCTGCCTTTTCAGTTGGTAGACTCGGCCCCCTTCCGTGAGTTTGTTCAATGTGCGGTTCCTCAGTGGCAGGTTCCCAAACGCCACTTTTTCTCACGGAAGGCGATTCCGTCTCTCTACCGGCATGTGGAGGGCAATGTCCATGCCTCGCTGGACAGGGCGGTCAGCGGTAAGGTGCATATTACCGCTGACTCATGGTCCAGCAGGCATGGACAGGGACGGTACCTTTCTTTCACGGCCCATTGGGTCACTCTATTGGCAGCTGGGAGGGATGCAGGACAAGGTGCAGTAGTGTTGGAGGTTGTTCCGCCACCACGCCTCCAAAACGCTACTACTGCTACTGGTTGTGACACACCTCTCTCCTCCACCCCCTCCTCTTCTTCTTCCTCCAGTGCTCTGTCCTTGGAACCAGCGGTGCTCCGTAGGCGTACAAGGGGCTACGCAAGTACGCAGGCAAAAAGATGCCATGCCGTGCTTGCGCTGGTGTGTTTGGGGGACAGGAGCCACACTGGGCCAGAGGTTCTGGCAGCTCTGCAGGGGCAGGCCGAGAGGTGGTTGACGCCACGTCAGCTTAAGCCAGGAATGGTCGTTTCTGACAATGGCACCAACCTCCTCTCCGCCCTGCGACAGGGGCAGCTCACCCATGTGCCCTGCATGGCTCACGTCCTCAACCTGGTGGTGCAGCGGTTCTTGGGCAGGTTCCCAGGCTTACAGGATGTCCTGAGGCAGGCCAGGAAAGTCTGTGTGCATTTCCGCCGATCTTATAATGCCAGTGCTCGGCTGACTGAGCTGCAAAAGGAGCTGAACCTGCCCAAGAACCGCCTAATATGTGACATGCCCACCAGGTGGAACTCAACGTTGGCCATGCTGCAGCGACTGCACACGCAGCAGAGGGCCATCAATGAGTACCTTTGCGACTACGGCACCAGGACAGGGTCAGGGGAGCTTGGTTTTTTTCCCCACGTCAGTGGAGCATGATCAGGGATGCATGCACTGTCCTCTCACCATTTGAGGAGGCCACGAGGATGGTGAGCAGTGACAGTGCATGCATCAGTGACACTGTCCCTCTTGTCCACCTGTTGGAGCATACGCTGCGTGGGATAATGGACAGGGCACTTGAGGCAGAACAGAGGCAGGAAGAGGAGGACTTCCTTGCCTCTCAAGGCCCCCTTTATCCGGACAGTGTTCCTTCTGTCCCACCCATCACACAGGAAGAGGATGAGGAGGAGGAGGAGGAGGAGGAGGAGGATTGTGTGAGCATGGAGGTGGAGCCTGGCACTCAGCATCAGCAGCAGCAGTCTTTTAGGGATGATGTACAGTCCCAACAAACCAGTGGACTTGTACGTGGCTGGGAGGAGGTGGCTGGCGATCATGTCATCCTCAGTGACCAGAAGACTCCGGACCGAATGCCTCAGCTAACCTACGCTGCATGGCCTCCCTGATCCTGCAAAGCCTGCGGAAGGATCCTCGTGTTCTTCGGATCAAGGAGAGGGACCATTACTGGCTGGCCACTCTCCTTGATCCGCGGTACAAGGGTAAGGTTGCGGACCTTATCTTGCCGTCGCAGAGGGAGCAGAGGATGAGACATCTCAGGGAGGCCTTGCAGAAAGGTCTGTGCAACGCGTTCCCAGAAACTGGGAGGCTACAAACTCCTGGTCCTGGGCGACGAGTTGCTGAGGCTTCGGTCAGAGCAGATCCGCCCTATACGCGGACTACGCAAGCTGCGTAGGGCCCCGCGGCGGATCGGCTCTGCTCGGGGGCCCCTGGGGCCGCTGCCGCCACTGTGAGGGCAGCGGCGCCTGAAAAAAGATGGCCGCGGGGTCGACATGCAACTGCGCATGCGCCCGCCTTTCCGAAAATTGCCGAGCACCGGCAACAGCGCTGGCGCATGCGCAGTAGCCCGACATGCAACTGCGCATGCGCCAGCGCTGTTGCCGCTGCTCGGCAATTTTCGGAAAGGCGGGCGCATGCGCAGTTGCATGTCGGCCCCGCGGCGATCTTTTTTTCAGGCGCCGCTGCCCTCACTGTGGCGGCAGCGGCACCAGTGAAACGATGGCGCCAAGTGGCGCCCTTTTTAAAAATAAAAACGTCCCCTCCGCAGCCTCTTACCTCCTGGGCCCGCTGTTGCCGCTGCTCGGCAATTTTCGGAAAGGCGGGCGCCTGGGCCCCCTCCCCCTCGCAGCCTCTTACCTCCTGGGCCCCCTCCCCCTCGCAGCCTCTGACCTCCTGTCCCCCCCCCCCCCTCAAAGCCTCTTACCTCCTGCCCCCTCCCCCTCCCAGCCTCTGACCTCCTGGCCCCCCCCCCCCCCGCAGCCTCTGACCTCCTGCCCCCCCCCCGCAGCCTCTGACCTCCTGCCCCCCCTCGCAGCCTCTGACCTCCTGCCCCCCCCCTCGCAGCCTCTGACCTCCTGTCCCCCCCTGCAGCCTCTGACCTCCTGTCCCCCCCCCGCAGCCTCTGACCTCCTGCCCCCCCCCAGCCTCTGACCTCCTGCAGCCTCTGACCTCCTGTCCCCCCCCCTCGCAGCCTCTGACCTCCTGTCCCCCCCCCCTCGCAGCCTCTGACCTCCCCCCCCCCTGCAGCCTCTGACCTCCTGTCCCCCCCCCCTCGCAGCCTCTGACCTCCTGTCCCCCCCCCTGCAGCCTCTGACCTCCTGTCCCCCCCCTTCGCAGCCTCTGACCTCCTGTCCCCCCCCCTTCGCAGCCTCTGACCTCCTGTCCCCCCCCTTGCAGCCTCTGACCTCCTGTCCCCCCCCCTTCGCAGCCTCTGACCTCCTGTCCCCCCCCCTTCGCAGCCTCTGACCTCCTGTCCCCCCCCCCCCTCCAGCCTCTGACCTCCTGTCCCCCCCCTTGCAGCCTCTGACCTCCTGTCCCCCCCCTGCAGCCTCTGACCTCCTGTCCCCCCCCTTGCAGCCTCTGACCTGTCCTGTCCCCCCCCCCCCCTTGCAGCCTCTGACCTCCTGTCCCCCCCCCCCCTGCAGCCTCTGACCTCCTGTCCCCCCCCCTTCGCAGCCTCTGACCTCCTGTCCCCCCCCTTCGCAGCCTCTGACCTCCTGTCCCCCCCCCCTTCGCAGCCTCTGACCCCCCCCCCCCCCCCCCCCCCCTTCGCAGCCTCTGACCTCTCCTGTTGCCCCCCACAGCCTCCCACAGCCTCTGACCTCTCCTGTTGCCCCCCGCAGCCTCTGACCTCTCCTGTTGCCCCCCCCCTGCAGCCTCTTACCTCTCCTGTTGCCCTCCCCCGCAGCCTCTGACCTCTCCTGTTGCCCTCCCCCCACAGCCTCTGACCTCCCCTGTCCCATCCGCAGCCTCTGACCTCCCCTGAGTCAAGAGAGGGAGCGCAGCCAGGATGGGGGTCATGGGAGAAGTCAGACATGTATGGACTTTGGAGAGGAAACTATGGGATAAAACCAGAGCCACCAAGCTGGAGCCGACTGACTGAGCCCTGCATGATGCACCTGAGAGGAGGTCAGTGACAGCACCGCCAGGCCAGTCTAGGGGGGGTCAATACAATATTGTAAGGGGGCACTGATATAAAGGTTTCCCCCTTATCAGTAAACCCCCTTATCTTAGTGTTTTCTTTCTCTGGTCACCAGAGTCCTCCCCACAGTCCCAGAGTTCCCCTTTACATCATAGTATGCAGGATTCCACCTTACAGTGCAAGGGGGAACTCTGATGTAAAGGGCAATGACCCCGATGTAAGGAGGGGCTTTATAGGGATGCTCTCTGGGGACCCTGATGTAAGGGGGGTGCTCTCTGGGGACCCTAATGTAAGGGGGTGCTCTGGGGACCCTGATGGGGGGGTGCTCTCTGGGGACCCTGATGTAAGGGGGTGCTCTCTGGGGACCCTGGGTAAGGGGGGGGCTCTCTGGGGACCCTGGTGTAAGGGGGGTGCTCTCTGGGGACCCTGGGGACCCTGATGTAAGGGGGGGCTCTCTGGGGACCCTGATGTAAGGGGGGGGGGCTCTCTGGGGACCCTGATGTAAGGGGGGCTCTCTGGGGACCCTGATGTAAGGGGGGTGCTCTCTGGGGACCCTGATGTAAGGGGGGCTCTCTGGGGACCCTGGTGTAAGGGGGAGGCTCTCTGGGGACCCTGGTGTAAGGGGGAGGCTCTCTGGGGACCCTGGTGTAAGGGGGAGGCTCTCTGGGGACCCTGGTGTAAGGGGGAGGCTCTCTGGGGACCCTGGTGTAAGGGGGGCTCTCTCTGGGGACCCTGGTGTAAGGGGGAGGCTCTCTGGGGACCCTGGTGTAAGGGGGAGGCTCTCTGGGGACCCTGGTGTAAGGGGGAGGCTCTCTGGGGACCCTGGTGTAAGGGGAGGCTCTCTGGGGACCCTGGTGTAAGGGGGGGGGACCCTGGTGTAAGGGGGGCTCTCTGGGGACCTGGTGTAAGGGGGGGCTCTCTGGGGACCCTGGGTAAAGGGGGGGCTCTATTGGGACCCTGGTGTAAGGTGGAGGCTCTCTGGGCACCCGGGTGTAAGGGGGGGCTCTCTGGGGATCCTGATGTAAGGGGTGGCATCTCTGGGGACCCTGATGTAAGTGGGGGATCCACACTCAGATATGTAAAGGTATATATATTGTATACATGTCTGTTCTATTTTGTTGTACTTATTCTTTGACTTTTTTGTTTAAAGGAGGGAGGATTGTATTGGGAGCGCTGAAGGGTCAGGTGTGACTGTGTGGCAATGGCAAATGGTTTACATAGCTCACGGCATCACGGGTCAGGTAGAGGGCCCCTCACCAGAATTTTGCTTAGGGCCCAAGGGAGGTCAGGATCGGCACAGCAGGGCCCATTCCTGTGCCCACCAGTCTTGTGGCTACACCAACATCTAATAGGGCAAATTTCTGCAGAGTATATACGCCAGGCCCCTACTTTCAAACATCCAACTTACAAACGACTCCTACTTGCAAATGGAAAGAGAAAACAGGAAGTGAGAGGAAATCTACCCCTAGGAAGGGAAATTCTATCCTGTTAGATTTAATTTGGGAAAAAGGTATCTCCTCTCTACTGATACTTTATCACCAATCCTTGTTTCAATTAAAACCCCACTTTTTCCAAAAACATTTGTCATTGGGACGGAAAGTGAGGTGACATGTTCTGAACAGATGTGCAAAGACAGCAAATGTTACAGGGGTGATAACCCCTCCCTATGTTCTCCAAAAAGCTTAAAAATATATTTTTTTGGGATGGAGCTACACTTCATAATGTACCTGTTCAGATTCTACTTAAGAACAAACCTAAAGCCGCAAGTGGTTTTAAATGGCTTCTTTTTTTCCTTTACAAATGTCATTTTGTGCAAGGACAGTTCTAAACACGGGAAACACATGCCACTTCACAGGCATACTTTAGACACCCCCCAGGTACCATATTTAAAGGAAAATTTCACTTTTTTTTTTTCACTTTATGCATCATTAAAATGACTGCTCCCGAAAAAACGTTAGTTTTTAAAAGTTCTTTTTGCATTGATATATGTCCCCTGGGGCAGGACCCGGGTCCCCAAACCTGTTTTATGACATTAACATGCATATTGGCCGTTGTAATTAGCACTTTTGATTTCGAACGTTCGCGTCCATTATAACGTATAGGGTTCGAAAATTCGCGCGAACTTTCGGTCGGTTCGAAGGTTCTGGTGCGAACCGAACCCGGGGGTGTTCGGCTCATCCCTAATCTTAAGGTACATGTTAATGGTGCAAATGTGTGTCCTGTAGCCTTCACATGCATTGTCTACAATCATAACAGGCTAAATGTGTGTTTTTATTAGAGAATATTTTAAATTGTTTGCTGCCATGCACTTGTTCACTGCTAACCAGCTGCATGTGTATTTTCATAGGGCATATTTCCAAATTGTTGTGTAGCACCCTCCTAGGTAGGTGCTAGAATAGAGTATAGTTGTTTGGTCTTTCTGCTTACCAAAAAGGTGGTCAGGTAAAACTTCTCTCCGCCTACCAGGGAGCAGGATCTATTGGTTAGGTCTGCTCATTGTACTCAGGTGCAGCTCAGCTTGCTCTGGCTGTCTCTCGCTGGTCCAATAGGGAGGCATATTGGACAGCGGGAGGGGACCTGATAAAAAAATGCGCAGGCTTTGTTACAGCCCTCGCAATTGGCAGGGGAAAAGTGCTGCATTGCATGTTGGGATACTGTATATAAAGCCAGAGTACATGTACATGTGCTCAGAGTTAGTTGAGCCGGGGAACAGAGTCCAGGAGGGAGGGGGCAGCTGCTCTCTTCTCCACGGAGGAGGCTGTGCAGCCCTGGGTGGTCAACCCAAGGGCCTGGAGAGAGAGAAAGAAGCTGAACCCAAAGGTCCTGCAGAGCTGACTAGAAGGGAGACACCAAGAAGGATCTGATTCTGCCTACTGTGTGTCTTTGGGGCCTGTTGGGTAAGGGCCGCCCCCTTCAGCTAGAAGAGTCAGTGGACAGGTGTCAGTAAAGGGGATGCTAGAGAGAATCCTGAAGATAATTTAGTGCATCAAGTCTGCTGCTAGTGAGAGCAAGAAGACTTAACCCTTCCCATACATGTGGCTGTAAGGTCAAAGCAGTGTGACTGCTTCTACTACCAATTTGGTGAGGCCAAGTGAGAGTTGTCCTTATCCTTTGTGAATAGTTGGAGTATCCCACTTATCCCTTCTCCCATTCAAGTTCCAAAATAAAATACAAAAACACAAATACCCTGGACTATTTATTGAGTAACGAGCAAACGGGAGTAAGGACGGGACAAGTGGGAACCCCTAACAGCCAAGCGGGAACCCTTAGCAACCAAGCGGGGACCCCTAGCAACCAAGCAGAGACCCCTAGCAACAAAGTGGCAAACCCTCAGCAACTAAGTGGGAACTATTAGCAACCAGGTGCAGGTAACCAGAGAGAGGCCTATGAAGTCAACACTCAACAAGCCCTACAGGGACAGTGCTACATTTGGGGGCATATTTTGGGATGTCTTTCTGAGTTACAGCAGTGGTTGTTACCAGCAATGGCCGGGCATGTACCCAAGAAATGTTATGTCTTTTCAAGTAAAGTGCTGGAGTGTCAGTGAAAGAAAGAGGTGTTGCACTGTGGAGGAAAGTGGTGTCTGCTCAACAGTAATCAGTGCAGGTGTGCTTTCAAGTTGTGTTCAGGAAAGCAGTACCCTGGGATGCAGGGATTGTGCATCAGGGGTTGTGTCTGTACATGTCCTGAAGGAGGAAGTGTCTGCCATGCAGCTAGCAACAGTGGGGCAGTTTCCAACAGCAGAGAGGGAGCCAGGCTGGCATGTGAGCAAGAGAATGCAGCCGGGGCTCAAGTATCGGCAGATGAGTGTGTGTCCGTGGCAGGGAAAACAGTCTGCATTATAGTACATTACAGTACAACTTCCATTTATGGAAGCTGGGCAGCGTGACAGAAGCAGTGTAGGGGTTACTGTACCACGCGGGAGAGAGCGTGCTAAAGAGATCTGCCTAGCAGGAGGAGCCACCGCCAGATAGTCAGCTAGTCTGGGGCCATGGGTGGAGTCACAGCTCGCGGGCCGCCAATCACAGGAGTGGAAGAGAGCTATGATGTCACTTCTGCCTTCGGGTTTAGCTGCAGAGACACGTGCGAAGAGTAGCAAGATGGCGGGTACAGGAGCGAGATGGAGCGCGGATGTTATCGCATGTGTTGGCGATCCTGGAAAGCGGACTGAGTCACAGAATCCAACCCTGTGGGATACAGGGGTTTGTTTAATGCCCAAAGGAGGACTGGCGCTGTGCAGCGAAGGAGACACGGAGCATCTTGGGCTAGTAGGTAGCAAGTGCCTGAATGTATCTGTGAGGCTGCGAGTGTAGAGCCAGTGTGGGAACTGCGGTGACATGCTGCTGCAACTGGAGCAGAGTGATTGCAAATCCAGAAGGCTGTATGTAAATTGGGAAGTAGGAACTACTTCAGAGATACTGACATCCATAGTGGCTATTCCATTTGGGAGAGGACGGGGAATTACAACAATACCGCTGGGGCTGGGGCCGGGACCAGTCGTGCACACCCACACTACCATCTCTCAGACCAGGGAGATCCATGTGTTCGAAATGCAAAGTCTGTAGGTTATGAAGGCCCAGTCGCAGCCACAGGGTACCTCAGTAACAGCTGCAGCAACTAACAGTCCAGTTCCTAAAGAGGCAGCGGGGCTTCAATGGATCCAGAAGTGGAAGTCTTCCAATTTGTCCAGTGAGGGGGAGGCAGGGATCACTGATGTGGGGTCACCCTGATTCGAGCAACGATTTGGGTCCCTGGGAGAAGGAATTGGTGATTGGATACCAGAGGCCAAGACTGGGTGGGATTGGGGGCAGGAAGAAAAGAAGAAGCCCTTTGAGCCCTTTGAGTTCCCTCAGTGAAGAGACAAAGGTAGCAGTCGTTCGCATGAGGTGTGCGAGGAATCTGGGGTTCTGCGAGGCCTATGTCACAAGGTTCCCAGATCTATCCCCGCCCCACATGTTTGGGCTCAAGCACAGAATGATGCCTACGAAAAACTGATCACCGAGGTTGAGACCCCGTATGCCCCACCTGGGAGAGGTGATAGGCAGAAACTCCCCAGGCTCTCCTGCTTTCAACAGCTTATTCAGAGGAAGGTGGCCATGGAATATAGATACGACTATCCATATGTTGCAAGCAAGACCATAGAGGAGATTGATGCCGCGTACACACGATCAAACTTTCCGGCAGATTAGGTCCGGCAGACCGGAATCCGGCGGACAATTCGATCGTGTGTGGGCTCCAGAGGACTTTTTTTTCCCAAAAGTCAGACGGACCTAGAAATAAAACGAGTCCGGTCGAAAAATCCGTTCGTCTGTGTGCTAGTCCGACGGACGAAACCCGACGCTAAGGCAGCTATTGGCTACTGGCTATGAACTTCCTTATTCTAGTCCCGTCGTACGTCATCACGTTCGAATCCGTCGGACTTTGGTGTGCTTGTGTGTGGCCAAGTCCGTTTGTTCGTAAAGTCCGTTGGAACTCCGCTGAAAGTCTGTCGGGAAGAGAGGCCAGGCTTGGTCTCTCGGCATCATAAGTCCGGAGGGCAAGGTGGTGCAGATCCCTCATCCAGACCACTATTATTGAGGAATGCCAAGTCTAAGCCGGATTCAAGGACTGTCAGTAAAAAGGGTCTGCTGAGCCTGGAAAATTGCCAGAGTTGACTTTTTGTTCGCAGGGTTAAAGGCCCAATTTCTCTAAGTTTCCCCTTACCTTCCTTTCTTGCAAATGAAGAAGGGAACTACTGAAACTGTCAATGTTTCATCGTCAGGGAGAAAAATACTTTTGCCACAGAGGATTTCTCCTGCCAAAACCAGGGGCTGCTACCTTAGTTCACAAAGACACTTTGCAAAGACACTTTGCAAAGACACTTTGCCAGAGACACTTGCGAAGATACTTTGCTAAGGAGTCAGGACACTTTGTGAAGATCTTTAGGCAAAAAGGTCTTTATGTTTGCTCAAGTGCTAAAGAAAGAGAAAGAGAAAAGACATTTTGCAAAGATACTGCATTCAGCAAGGACACTTTGTGAAGATTCCTTTGGGCCAGTGGGCCAGTGTAATGTGTGCAAGTTGCTACCCTGTGAAAAAAAAGGGGGTAGTGGCTCATTTTTTCTTCAGGGAAGGAGGGTGCCAGAAAGAAAGGACTCCCTTGAAGAATTTCTACAAAAACTCACAAGTTGGACAGCTATTGCTCAGGCTCCAGCAATAACAGCAGGCCACTAGGAGAAGATGTGTTGCCTCGGTGCCACAGAAGGAAGGATGTTGTGGGCATTAGTCGGATGGACTCCGCACCTCTTCATACTAACTTGTGGGTCTGACTAGGATAGGCAAGAGTCAGTACCCTGGTAATTGAGTGGGACTGAATCTATTGCTAGTGATTTGGTTCAAAGGTGAAATGTGTCCAGTTAGTCAGACTAGGATGCTGTTCTGTTTTGTCTATTACAGGAACACTACAGGATGACGAGTCAAGAGTTGCCCTTAGGGGGCTGGATGCATCTACAATATATATGTGATGATCGATGATAGGGATTGGTAAAGTGAGAAGGTCACCTCTGAGGAGAGGACAGTCTCACTGTAAGTATATAGGGTGAATGATGCTATATACTTGTGTTTCTCTTCATTGCAGGCCTGCAAGAAATCTTCATGCCTCTGCGGAGATTGTCCTCAGTCCATTTGTATATAATATTATTCTGTACATATGTAAAAAATAAAAATTAAAAAAATGTTAGTTAGTTAGGGGTGTTCAGCCATTTCCCCGTCATCCAGTTCTGTTTGGAGAGGGGGGGGGGGGGGGTGCACTAATCCAGTGCACCTGGCAAAAATGCTCTTTAAAAATAATGGAAATATTTGTAGAGATCTATATTTTTCTACGTAATTTATTGTGCTAACTGGCCACATATGGGGTATACCCCATGACCCTGTACATATGTAGCACCCTCCTAGGTAGGTGATAGAAGAGAGTATAGTTTTTGGTCTTTCTGCTTACCAGGAAGATGGTCAGGTAAAACTTAGTGTGCTCTCTGCCTACCAGGGAGCAGGATCTATTGGTTAGGTCTGCTCATTGTACTCAGGTGCATCTCAGCTTGTTCTTACTGTCCCTTGCTGGTCCAATAGGGAGGCATATTGGACTGAGGGAGTGGACCTGGCAAGTGGGTGCACAGGCTTTGTTATAGCCCTCGCAATTGGCAGAGGAAAAGTGCTGCATTGCATGTTGGGATACTGTACATAAAGCCAGAGTACATGTGCTCAGAGTTAGCTGGGGAACAGAGTCCAGGAGAGAGGGGGTGGCTGCCCTCTCCTCTGCGGAGTAGGCCATGTGGCCCTGGGGGGTCAACCCAGGGGCCTAGAGAGAGAGAGAGAAGCTGAACCCAGAGGTCCTGCAGAGCTGACTAGAAGTGAGACACCAAGAAGGATCTGATTATGCCTACTGTGAGTACAGATCTTTGTCTTTGGGGCCTGTTGAGTGAGGGCCGCCCCCTTCAGCTCGAAGAGTCAGTGGACAAGTGTCAGTAAGGCCCCATTCACACCTGAGCGCTTTGTAGCTTGAAGCTACAAAACACTGGAGCGGAAAAAATCAATTATTCTATATGGGGGTGGTTCACATCTCCACTCCAAAACGCTTTTTACATTGGTGACCTTTTAACCTGTACAAAATCGCGGCGAAATCACTGTAAAATCACGCGACTTTCTGCCTGAAAACGCTATGCTCAGGTGTGAATGGGGCCTTACCCTGGGTTCAAACTAGTGAGATGCGGGAACCAGCACTATTCCTGCTGTTGTTTACACTGCCCTCTGCGAACCGCTGCGGGTGTCATTAACAAAGTTAACGACACCCCCAATTTAGTTCACAGATCGCAGTGCACAGAAATCGGATTGCATAGGTGAGAACACCCATGCAATCCAATTCTAGTGTGGGGAGAAACAAGTCCCTGTACTATTTTCTGCGCAAATCCAATGCGAGTTCAGCCATACGACTCACATTGTTTAGAGATTACATGTGATCGGCACCTGCAGTGTGGGTGCGAAACATGTGATCTCTGAGATCACGCTAGTGTGAACCCAGGCTTAAAGGGATGCTAGAGAGTATCCTGAAGATAATTTAGTGCAAGTGCTAGTGAGAGCAAGAAGACTTAACCCTTTCCATACATGTGGCTGTATGGTCAAAGCAGTGTGACTGCTTCTACTACCAATCCGGTGAGGCCAAGTGAGAGTTGTCCTTATCCTTTGCGAATAGTTGGAGTATCCCACTTATCCCTTCTCCCATCCAAGTTCCAAAATAAAATACAAAAACACAAATACCCTGGACTAGTTATTGAGTAACGAGCAACGGGAGTAAGGGTGGGACAAGTGGGAACCCCTAGCAACCAAGCGGGACCCCTAGCAACAAAGTGGGAAACCCTCAGCAACTATGTGGGAACTCTCAGAAACTAAGTGGGAACTATTAGCAACCAGCTGCAGGTAACCAGAGAGAGGCCTATGAAGTCAACACTCAGAAAGCCCTACAGAGACAGTGCTACAGTTGCTTTCTGTATTTTTTTTTTTAATGTAGCATCCCTGGGCAATGTACACAGAAACTCAATTTCTCCTTTGGGAATGCATGTGATTTGCAGGCATGCGCATTGTGTATCCACCATCATAAATTGGATTTGATTATCTAATGTATACCCAAACATATGGTGACATCAACCGAGTATCCTTTCCACCTATTTCCTGTGTAGTGCATCCCCTCAGGAGCCACAAATAAACTTGGATCTCCCGCCCTGCACAGCCAGGTGCACTGAATTTCCACAGGCACTCCAGAGACAGAGAACAGTCCGTGACTTTGTTTTTGTGGTTTATTGATGGTTAATAACTTGGATGGGAGATTATGGGATGCCCACTTGACTTCAACTTCAGGGACATCTTCCTATATACAGTGTATATACATGACCAGTGTAGTCCAAATGTTCCCATTTTACCTCTTACTGCTATACCACTTGTACTCCAACCCCATTTTTTTACCCTCCTATAATGATTAATTGATTGAGACCACACCTTGATTTTGGAGTATAAATGGCCATAACAGCCTTTTATTAAAACAATCTAAATAAATAACTCCAATATAAAAAAATATATATAACAAAATATAACAACCCCCTTCCCGCAGTGCAACCATTACAGTATTCCATCAACCTTTCTGCTGGAATACACCGGAGGGGCACATACTACCGATGAGCCCCCTAACCCTTTTTCATCACATATGTTTACTGCCACCATCAAAGACCAACAAAAACACAACCACAGCCCGAAAGGATAAAACCTTACCCTTAAGGGCCCTTCCACACCCACAGGGCCCACTGAATCCCCTCCTGTAGCCCCATGGCCCAGAGATCAATCCCCACATCCGAGAGGTGAACTCCATCCTTCCACAAATAGAGACCCACATTTGTCTCTAATTCTATGTGCCTGATTACCATTCCCCCGTTCTGAGCCACAAACCTCCCCACCACTTTATTAACGTGGATCGGGCCTTATTAATTCATGCCATGGACCTTGCCCTGCGCCACGTCATCGGAGCAACAATATCGGACCACAGCAGCAAAGTGTTAGGGAAGCTGTGTGTAGTTGTACAAAATCTGACTTGACGTCCGAGATCAGTTCCCTGATCGTTCGGACCCCAAAATAATTACCCCTAGCATGCATAACCAAAACATCTGGTGGTCTATCCAACCTCGCATAACGCTCCACTTCTGCTAACACCCTACCCCACATCATCCCAGGTATCCCTAGCCAACGCACGTAAGCATCTCTCCTTGAGATACACAACTGTCTGCCATCCGGTCTCACATCTCCTCTCCTGGTCCCCCAAACAAACATATGAGTGACCAAGGATCCAGACTATGCGTATAGACCCTCCATCTGAAATGAAAAGACGAACAAAACAAAGGTAGCATCACCAAGAACAACGTACCCCAAAAAACAACAGCACAGCATGTGAGTCCAGACTACCCCGCGTGCACATTTTTTTTATTTTTATTCCACCACCAGTTGAGGCCTTATGTAGGTACGGAATCTCCTCAACTCCCATCTACCAATCCTCTACACAGCCGCCTCATCCAACCCACATCTGGCAGCCTCAGTAGCCGCCCCGATTGCGGAAGGAGTGTGAAGCGTATTCCGCCCAATCCAACCCAGCCCCTTTAAGACATTTTCGGAACACTGATACGAACTGGAACTTCGACAAATAGGGCCCATCCTCGTGCCTCAGGAATGGCTCTCCCCCAGCTGGTCTAAACCTCAAAAATTCCCATACCGCTTCCACAGGGCATACCTTGGACCCGGGCAAAGCAAACCACAACACATCCACCCCCCTACCTTTCTGATCCGCTTTGGACCTACACAGCCGCAAACACACCCTGTCATCATACACCCGCACGTCCTGCTCCAAAAGTTCCCCCCGCCAAACTCTGCGATGGGCTCACCAATTAATGCCCCATAAAATGCCAGCAAAAAAGACGCTGTAAAAAGCAAACCCTCATAACTCGAAGTACACACCGACCCCAACTTCCTGCAGATGGAAAGTAGATTAGCAAATGTGACACATCTTTTTTGTGGTGAACTTTATGGTAACCTTTTATTGCTTGCCTCACCCAGAAATCTTTTGTCCAATCCTCCCCCCCAGTAGTTTAACCGCTTCAGCACCGGGCCATTTTTCACCCTTCCTTACCAGAGCACTTTTTGCGATTCGGCACTGCGTCGTTTTAACTGACAATTGCGCGGTCGTGCGACGTTACACCCAAAACAAAATTGACGTCCTTTTTTTCCCACAAATAGAGCTTTCTTTTGGTGGTATTTGATCACCCCTGCGGTTTTAATTTTTTGCGCTATAAACAAAAGAAGAGCGACAATTTTGAAAAAAAGCACAATATTTTTTACTTTTTGCTATAATAAATATCCCATTTTTTTAAAAAAAAAACTATTTTTTTCCTCAGTTTAGGCCGATACGTATTCTTCTACATATTTTTGGTAAAAAAAATCGCAATAAGCGTATATTGATCGGTTTGCGCAAAAGTTATATCGTCTACAAAATAGGGGATAGATTTATTGCTTTTTTTTTTCTTTTTTTTTTACTAGTAATGGTGGCGATCTGCGATTTTTTTTTCGTGACTGCGACATTGCAGCGGACACTTCGGACACTTTTGACACATTTTTGGGACCATTCACATTTACACAGCGATCGTTGCTATAAAATTGCATTGATTACTGTGTAAATGTGACTGGCAGGGAAGGGGTTAACACTAGGGGGGCGGGGAGGGGTTAATGTTTTCCCTAAATGTGTGATTCTAACTGTGGGGGGAGGGGACTCAAGGGGAGGAGACCGATCATGTGTTCCTCCGTGCTGGGATCACATGATCGGTCTCCTGCTCGCTGACCGGACATGGAGCTGTGTGTTTACACACACAGCTCCACGGTCCCGCACGGTCCCGTTGTTTTAACGGGCAATCGCGGATGCCCGGCGGACATCGAGGCCGTGGGGCACCCGCACCGGGTCCTGAGCGACACCGCGGGCGCGCGCGCCGCCGGCGGCGCGCGCGCGCCCCCCAGGCGGCCGGGAATGGGAGGACGTCATATGACGCCCACCCAGGATGGTAGATCCACCTTGTGGGCGTCATATGACTATGGGCGGGTATTGAAGGGGTTAAAAAAGAATGACAAACCCGCCATCTTCCGCTCGATGTCAGACACCGACCCCCCGCTTTCCATGTTCCTGGACACAAAATACAAGACCAACAACCTTGCCTCTGACCCATCCGTGCCAACCCCCGCTTCCTGCAAAAACAACCATTCCTTCCATACCTTCACGTAAGCCGCCCATGTGGACTCATTAACTGACTGCCGAATCCATCCCACGGCGACTCCAAGGCCAGCTCCCAGATCCAGCCTGGGCAAGGAACTCCTTCCTTCTCTGCAGCCGAAGTCAGCTCTCTGAACCTGTCCCACTGAAATCGAGACAAGGAGTCAGCCAGCATGTTGTCGATGCCCGGGATATGAACAGCATAAACAAAAATTTTCAATTGCAAGCACCGCAACACCAACTGGCGCAGAAGCCTTATGACCGGTTGTGATGACGATGACATGCGATTGACCACTTGAACCACGCCCATGTTGTCACAATTCAATCTCAATTTCAGATCTGCCATTGTATGAGGCCAGAAACTCATACCACACCTTCAAATCCTCCCAGTGTTCCTTGGTAAGCCGAATAAAATGGCTCGGGGCCTATCTATCGCAATGATCCTGCAGGCAAAATTTAGCTAACCCAGCAATGACTGCAAAGTCCTCAACTGTACTTTTCGCAGTCTGTGCATCTCCCGAATTTCCTTCTGTAAGTCCTCCAACTTACCTCTTGACAGGCGGCACTCCATTGCCACTGAATCTATCACAATGCCTAAAAAACTAAGTTCCGTCGTCAGGCCTTCAGTTTTTTCGGCTGCTAACGGCACTCCGAACCTTCCTGCAATGTGTTGCAAGGTAGAGAGTAGAATCGCACACAGCGGAGGAAGGGGGGTCTATGCAGAGAAAGTCATCCAAATAATGTATGAATGAATCATGGCCCGACACGTCCCTAACCACCCACTCCAGAAAAGAACTGAACGCCTCAAACATGGCACAGGAAATGGAGCAACCCATGGGCAAGCATCTGTCCACGTAAAACTGCTCCTGCCAGCAGCATCCCAGTAGCCAGAAGCTATCCAGATGAACTGGAAGCAAGCGGAACACAGATGTCCGATTTTGCCATAAGTGCCCCCTTTCCATAGGGCCCCACTCACCTGACAGCCGCATCGAATAAAGTGTATGACATGGTGCATGCGTCAGGGTCGATGAAATCATTGACAGAAACCCTCTTTTGGAAAGGATATGAGAATGAGGCGAAACTTGTTTGGTTCCTTCTTGGGCACCACCCCCAATGGCGACACCACTAGGTCCGGCAAAGGTTTTTCCGCAAACGGCCCCCCCATATGGCCCATGGCCACTTCTTTTGCCAATTTGTCCCCCACCACCCCTGGATTCTGCAACGCTGATTATAGATTCCTTGCCATCGGTGGAACCACCTCCAATGAACACAGGATCTTAAAACCGTCCTGAAACCCTGAGGCAAGCAGCAATGCTGCTTCCCTATCTGGATACCTACTTAGGAAAGGCTGCATCCTTTCCCCCCCTCACCGGCGTCGTACCTTTTGTGCGCAGGCTCGCCAGTACGCTTGAATAAAAAGGAAGCTGCGCCAAGAACAAATTTAAACAAATGAAAATAAAATATAAAAAATAAGGAGGCTATATGTGCCCCACTAGAGATAATGTCCACAGTGGTAGGGACCTTCACGGCACCTAGGGACCCTTTCTGGTACCTAGGGATAGCAGTCTCTATCAACACAGTATCCAATCCCAGGAACAATAATATAAACAAAATAAACTGTTTTAAAATGTCCAAGTAATAATTATAAAACGCATCAAGTAGAAGTAGTAGTGAGGGAGGTGATCCTGGCATCCAGGTGTGAATCACGAGAAGCACCTTGGTGACTTGAAACACAAGCAGTGGTGAACACAGTGCCCGACACCCTTACACACTAACTGCTTACCAGAAAGCAGAGGTAAAAAAGGCTCTGCTACGACAATAAACGACACACAGCTACGACTCTTCCTGGTTCCACTGGTATCCAATCAATACTCTGAATAGTGAAGAGTTGGGGGTCCACTTGTTCACATGGGATCCTTGAAACTTGTCCACGCTTACTTCCTGGTTGGTTCTCCGGCAGTTGTTTCCCCGCGTCCTGAGCCTATATCCAGGATCCACAATGTGGCTTCTCTCGGTCACTGTCCCTTTCAGAGATTACACCCAGGTGGCTCTGCTACACGCAGGATATCTAAGAAACAATTTAAGCCTCTTTTGTGCAGACAGTATGTGGCTATCACTTAGGCGGGGCTGGAGCACAACAACAGGAGTTAAAAAAAAAAACAAGGTGAAAATGAAAGCCTCCCACTCAACCTGCATTCCTTCCAGTCAGAGTTGTGCTCCAGGAAAATCGCCGGTACGCTTCCCTCTCTTGAAGCACTGGGACAATGTATGGGCTCCCCCACACCCTAAACACTCATGCTTAAATTTGCAGGACCCCCCAAACTTACAAGAGCCCTCGTTGTACTGCCAACACACCCCCCATTTTTTTTCCGGCCGGCAGTCCTGAGGAATGTGTACTCCCGGCCCCCCCCTGAAGAAACTGAGGCGGGGCCCTCGCCGATGACATTAGTCGCATTCACAGACTAATATCTTTATAATCCCAGCGAAGAGACAGACGCGCTGTCTTAACTGCTCGTCATACCTCAGCCAAGCAGAACCCCCGTATACCCTGTGCGCCTCCCCGATAGCATCCATATAGCACAACAACGCCAAACTATGTTCGGGGTTCTTCTCACCAATGACGCTCACCATAATGGTGAACGCCTGTAGCCAGTTAACAAATGTACGTAGGATCAACCTGTACTTCCTCTTCTCCTCGTTGTTTTTCTTGGAGTCATTAGGTTTGACCCTATCCAAGTTGAATTTTTCCATGGGCAACAATGAAAAATCTCCATGTACTCACCCTTGCAAAACTTATCCAGGACCTCCTGCTTCAAATGTGCTCCCAGCGGACCCTCGAAACATATGTACACCTCACATTTTGCCACGTCCGCAATCCTTATCACATCTGTCCTACCAGTAACCTCCAGAGCCCCTTTGACTCCTGCCTTCTTGGTGCCAGACCCTGCTGCTGTTAGCCTGGGAGGCGGCTCCGCAGGGGGGGCGCTGAGGCCCCTGACACCCCAGCCAGAGTAGGCCCTCCCCCATCCACCGCTGTCCCGCTCACTGTGTGCCCATGGGGCCACTTGTGGGGGCTGCCCCTGCCCCCTTCAAACTGGCCTACCTCCAGCAAATACTGCATCTGTGCCTCTGACCCTGAACTGGCAGGCCTACTTTCCACCAGTTGTTGGTTAGGAACCTCCCCCGATATCCGCGGTGGAGGGGCGGTTGCCCCTGCTGCACCCCCCTTTACCACCCCTAACAAATCATTCAAAGCATTTGACAGAGACAAAATATTGGTGGAGTTACCGGGCTGACCGGGAGCTCTCCCAACAGCCGCCGCACTGTTCTCCATTGACGGTTCCTGTTTGTGTGGCTCCTCCTCCTCCACCTCACCTTCAGACCTGTCGTCTTGTACCAGGACTGGTGGCATTGCTAGCCCACCAGGTGAAGAGGTCCTGGAGGCCGTGAAATCCCTCTGCTGTGGGGCCCGTCTTGCCCCGAAGCTCCGCCCCCTGCTGCAGTACCACGCCGCACTGCGCTTGCTGGAACCTGGCCGGCCTGTCCATTTCCTCCTCCATCTTGCCACGGTTCCTGCCATCCAGATTGGCCATGCCCACCCGCTGCCGTCCTTGTCAGTCCCAGACCTGATGGCCTTGCCTGCTGCTCTCCCCCTCCGAGCCTCCCTCTCGCAACGTTCCTAGCTGCAGGGGGGAGCGACTGTGTGAAAGTCCCGCGACGATACGTGGGTGGGGAAGCGGCACCATAATGGCCCCACCAACCTAGGCCGTGTAGTCCGCCCGGGGCCCTGCTGCAGCCGGCTGCTCGCACCGTTTTGCCGGTGGCGCAGAGTGGTCCCCCAGTGGGCTCCTGGGCTGGCGAACAGGCCTAGATGCAGGCCCTGGAGAAAAGCCTGACCTTTTTGTGTCTACACTAGACACACTATCATGCCCGGCCCTACGCTATGTTTTCTTTTCTGTCTCTCCGTTACGGGCCTCACTGTCTCCTTCACACTCCTCCTGCACACACTTGCTTGCAGACTCCAGCTGTAAACTGTATAGCAATGGCCCTTTGCAAAAAGGATCTCAAAGCCCCTTGTTGTATAGCAGAACACATTGATCAGCATTTACTTTCTCTCCTGTGGCTACTGGTCCCAGCACCACTTCTTCAGGCACTGCCAACCCACCTGTCTACATCAGCCCCTTTCACTAGTCCTCCAGGCTAACTTTCCTCCAGAGTCCTCCAAACTGACTCACACCAGCCCACCCTGCTGACTCTGCAGGAGATCTCCCAGGGAAGGAATGAAGACTTGGTACTATGCTGTGTTCAGGGAGAACTGAATACATATGGCAATCTCACCCCTTGTAACTTCCCCAGTAGTGCTGCTCTACTCACACTGTCCTCTACTTGCTCCCATGCCTTCAGGAAGGGCTTCCTCCATGTGTTGTGGCAGGATCCTTCCAGCACCTGAGTCCTGGCCCAAGGCAGGGCCGATCCTAGGGTCACAGACGCCTGGGTGCAGAAATATTTCTGGCGCCCCCACGTGGGCGTGGTCATCTTACCAACTCCTCCCCTTTACAAATGTTTCTATGACAACGACTTAAACACAGAGATGTTCCCGTAAGAAGTCTTCGTTACCCTGGGATCCTCCCATGATCTTTTACCAATAAAGAAAATACAGGAAGAGCGTACACTAATGAGACCTGGAGGGGAGTCTCTCTGATGCACACAGAGGGGGCTTCTGTTAGAGAGTCTATTAGAAAGAGCCCCCAGACATAGTACAGGAGATGGTCAGAGACTGTAGACATGATACTAGAGACGGTCAGAGACTGCAATCATAGTACAGGAGATGGTCAGGCTGCACACAATACAGGAGATGGTCAGAGACAGCAGACATGTTACAAGAGATGGTAGTAAATAATGGCCGATCGGCCCTCTCACCTGACCCAGCGATACAGCAACAACGGTTCCTCTGATCAGGAGTCAGCTCACTCTGAATTGCCCGTGGCGACTCCGTTGGGTAGAGCCCAGATCTGTATTCCTGCAATGACTCCATTCCTTCCTCCACCAGGGATGGTGCCAGGCTGTGCGCCTGATGGTGTTCTCTCAGCACTGCCCTCTCCCTCTGGAGTCCTGGGTGCCCTTCCCTGAAAGCTTCCCCGGGCTCCTGGCTTTCTCTCTCCCATTCAGCTGAGCATGCTGTTTGGGCTGCAGTTTCCGTGTTACAGTGGGGCTGCCAGTCCTTGGGACCACATGTCCCACAATCCTCTTCTTTGCTCCTTTGTTTTTTCTTCCCTGGCCGCTATGAAGGCGGGGGAAGAAACATAGTGCGCCGCTCATTAGTACAGCAGCGCACGAGGAGGTGAGGGAGAGGGAAAATAAGAGCCCGCAGCTGCAGTGGCATCACTAGGGTTGGTGTCACCTGGTGCAGTAAAACATGGTATCACCCCCTCCACCAACTATAGTCATCCCTCAGTACAGACCCCACTCCATTAAGTATAGACCCCCCCTCCGTCAGTGCAGACCCCCCACTAAGTATAAATACCTCCCTCAGGACAGACCCCCCCATCAGTATAGACCCCCAGGAGAAAACACCCCCCTTTATCAGTATAGACCCCCCTCAGGACAAACCTTTCCCCCCTACATTAGTACAAACCACCCCCCCCTCCATTAGTACAGACCCCCCAGAACAAACCACCCCTCCATTAGTACAGACCCCCCAGGACAAACCACCCCCTCCATTAGTATAGACCCCCCCAGGACAACCCCCCCCCCCCACATTAGTACAGACCCCCCCCACATTAGTATAGCCCCCCCAGGACAAACCCCCCCCATTAGTATAGACCCCCCAGGACAAACCCCCCCCTACATTAGTATAAACCCCCAGGACAAACCAGCCCGCCACCCACATTAGTATAGACCCCCAGGACAAACTACCCCCCCACATTAGTATAGACCCCCTCAGGACAAACCACCCCCCCCACATTAGTATAGACCCCCCCAGGACGAACCCCCCACATTAGTATAGACCCCCCAGGACAAGCCACCCCCCCCACATTAGTATAGACCCCCCAGGCCGAGCCACCCCCCACATTAGTATAGACCCCCCCAGGACAAACCACCCCCCACATTAGTATAGACCCCCCAGGCCGAACCACCCCCCACATTAGTATAGACCCCCCCAGGACAAACCACCCCCCCCCGACATTAGTATAGACCCCCCCAGGACAAACCCCCCCTACATTAGTATAAACCCCCCAGGACAAACCAGCCCGCCACCCACATTAGTATAGACCCCCAGGACAAACCACCCCCCCCCCACATTAGTATAGACCCCCTCAGGACAAACCACCCCCCCCACATTAGTATAGACCCCCCCAGGAAAAACCACCCCCCCACATTAGTATAGACCCCCCCAGGCCGAACACCCCAAATTAGTATAGACCCCCCCCAGGCCGAACACCCCAAATTAGTATAGACCCCCCCAGGACGAACCCCCCAAATTAGTATAGACCCCCCCAGGACAAACCACCCCCCCACATTAGTATAGACCCCCCAGGCCGAACCACCCCCCACATTAGTATAGACCCCCCAGGACAAACCACCCCCCATTAGTATAGACCCCCCCCCCAGGACGAACCACTCCCCACATTAGTATAGACCCCCCCAGGACAAACCAGCCCCCATACATTAGTATAGACCCCCCAGGACAACCCCCCCTACATTAATATAGACCCCCCAGGACAAACCACCCCTACATTAATATAGACCCCCCAGGACAAACCACCCCTACATTAATATAGACCCCCCAGGACAAACCACCCCCCACATTGGTATAGACCCCCCCAGGACAAACCACCCCCCCCCCACATTAGTATAGACCCCCCCAGGACAAACCCCCCCACATTAGTATAGACCCCCCCAGGACAAACCCCCACATTAGTATAGACCCCCCAGGACAACCCCCCCCCCCACATTAGTATAGCCCCCCCAGGACAAACCCCCCCCCCCCCCCCACATTAGTATAGACCCCCCCCAGGACAAACCCCCCCCCCACATTGGTATAGACCCCCCAGGACAAACCACCCCCCCCCCACCCCCATTAGTATAGACCCCCAGGACAAACACCCCCACATTGGTATAGACCCCCCAGGACAAACCCCCCCCATATTAGTATAGACCCCCCAGGACAAACCCCCCCACATTAGTAGACCCCCCAGGACAACCCCCCACATTAGTATAGACCCCCCAGGACAAACCCCCCCCCCACATTAGTATAGACCCCCCCAGGACAACCCCCCCCCACATTAGTATAGACCCCCCTAGACAAACCCCCCCCCACATTAGTATAGACCCCCCCAGGACAAACCACCCCCCCCTAGGCTAATTAAAACCACCCGGGCGGCAGCTGGAGAGGACAGTGTGCAGCCGCGCCGCCCGGGTGGAGAACAGAGCGCGTGTGAGGCTTGTGCTGGTGGGCAGAAGGCGGAAGTTAAACACAGGACTCCTCCTGTGTTTAACTTCCGCCTCCCGCCCACCAGCACAAGCCTCACACGCGCTCTGTTCTAAACAAGTCGGGCTCGGCCACGGAGCGCCCCACCCCCCGTGGCGTCACTGCGCGGCCGCTCCCGCGGCCGCGGCCGCGACAGGCGGAGAGGACAAGGAGAGGAGGAGGGAGCGGAGCACTCTGGCGCTCCAGCGCCCCCACCTCTGTGGCGCCTGGGTGCACTGCACCCCGTGCACCCCGGGACGGACCGGCCCTGGCCCAAGGTCACCCCCCCAGACTAGGGGGTACCCCAGAGGGCCACCGACAGTCTATATAGCACTATATCTCCATCTTCCACCCGACTGCCCCTACTGACATGCCTCATGCCTATTTATGAGGTGAACCTTACCCTCTACCAGCCCTTTACTTGGGATTGGTTAAGGCCCTCATAAATATTCCAGGCAGCTCCTCCTAACCTCCACCCACTAGCTCTAGAAGTTTTTACAACATTCTACACCAGGGGGAGGCACCAGAGGAGCTGTCAGGTAGACATGGGAACTGACAAAAAATTAGTTTCGTTTCGTCCCGTTTCGTATATAAAAAAATTTGCAATTCGTAATTCGTGTACGAAATTCCGTTTGAATTCATCCGAAAAACGAATTTCGTACGAATCGTAATTTTTTTTCGAATCGTTAGTAAAGTTACGAATCGTTACGAATCGTTAACGCGGCTAATGAATTGTCGGTTCTCGTAACACAGAGAACAATTCGAATCCAACTACAAATATCGAATTTTAATTTCAAGTTACGAATCGTTACGAATCGTTACGAATCGTTACGAATCGTTATGAATCGTTACGAATCATTAGTAAATCCAACTACAAATATCGAATTTCAACTAATATGAAATAAATTATAATAGCGGATATAACGAATGCTTCGAATGATTCGAATGAATTTGAGATTCAGTATATCTAATATAGAGAACTGTTCCTGCACAAAGTGTAATTTTTGCAGGAAAAAAAGCTATTTAAAATCACTTGCGGCTAATGAATTTTTGTCGGCTCCGTAACACAGAGAACAGTCATTCATTGATAAAAAAAAATCGTAGGGGTGCCCCCAAATTCAATAACCAGGCCCTTCAGGTCTGGTATGGATATTAAGGGGAACTCCAGCCAAAAAAAAAAAAAAAAATGACGTGGGGTCCCCCCTAAATATCCATACCAGACCCTTCAGGTCTGGGATGGATTTTAAGGGGAACCCCGGCCAAAAAAAAAAAAAAAAAATGGCGTGGGGTCCCCCTCAAAATCCATACCAGGCCCTTTATCCGAGCACGCAAACCTGGCAGGCCGCAGGAAAAGAGGGGGGCGAGAGCGCCCCCCCCTCCCGCCTGAACCGTACCAGGCCACATGCCCTCAAAATTGGGAGGGTGCTTTGGGGGTCTGAAACAGTTCTAAGCACGGGAAACATGCGCCCCTTCATAGGCATACTATAGAGTATATAGTATATATATATATATATATAGTATGCCTATGAAGGGGCGCATGTTTCCCGTGCTTAGAACTGTCTCTGTACAAGGTGTCATTTTTGCAGGAAAAAAAAGCTATTTAAAATCACTCGCGGCTAATTGCCGGTTCCCGTAACACAGAGAACAATTCGAATGCAACTACTACCAAATATCTAATTTCAACTAATATGAAACAAATTATAATAGCGGATATAACGAATGCTTCGAATGATTCAAATGCATTCGAGATTCAGTATATCTAATATAGAGAACTGTTCCTGCACAGTGTCATTTTTGCAGGAAAAAAAAAGCTATTTAAAATCACTCGCGGCTAATGAATTGTCGGCTCCGTAACACAGAGAACAGTCATTCATTGAAGTCATTGATAAAAAAAAAAAGCGTGGGGGTCCCCCAAATTCAATAACCAGGCCCTTCAGGTCTGCTATGGATATTAAGGGGGACCCCAGCCAAAAAAAAATAAAAAAATGGCGTGGGGCCCCCCTCCCCCAAAATCCATACCAGACCCTTATCGAGCACGCAACCTGGCAGGCCGCAGGAAAAGAGGGGGGGATGAGAGCGGCCCCCCCTCCCCCGCCTGAACCGTACCAGGCCACATGCCCTCAGCATTGTCTGAGACCCCCAAAGCACCTTGTCCCCATGTTGATGAGGACAAGGGCCTCATCCCCACAACCCTGGCCATTGGTTGTGGGGGTCTGCGGGCGGGGGGCTTATCGGAATCTGGAAGCCCCCTTTAACAAGGGGACCCCCAGATCCCGCCCCCCCCTGTGTGAAATGGTAAGGGGGTACAAAAGTACCCCTACCATTTCACCAAAAAAGTGTCAAAAATGGTAAAAATGACAGGAGACGGTCTTTGACAATTCCTTTATTAAAATCTTCTTACTTCTGCTCTTCTTCCTTCTTCCTTTCTTCATCCTTCGGTTTCTTCATCTTCTCCTTCCGGCATCTTCTTCCATCTTCTTCTTCCATCATCTTCTTCCTCCGATCCGCTTCTTCTTCCTCCGGTCTTCTCGTCCGGCATCTTCTTCCATGGCGTCGGCGTCGGTGTCTGTTCTCGGGCCGCTCCTCGCAATGGGAGGCTCCCGCTGTGTGAGGCTTCGCTCCGGCTGACAGGTCTTTTATAACGGAGGGCACCTGGTGACCCCGCCCCCCCTCTGACGTCATGGGGAAAGCCATAGGGAAGTCCCCATGACGTCCCCGTGCGTCAGAGGGGGGGGGGGTCACCAGGTGCCCTCCGTTATAAAAGACCTGTCAGCCGGAGCGAAGCCTCACACAGCGGGAGCCTCCCATTGCGAGGAGCGGCCCGAGAACAGACACCGACGCCATGGAAGAAGATGCCGGACGAGAAGGACGAGAAGACCGGAGGAAGAAGAAGCGGATCGGAGGAAGAAGATGATGGAAGAAGAAGATGGAAGAAGATGCCGGAAGGAGAAGATGAAGAAACCGAAGGATGAAGAAAGGAAGAAGGAAGAGCAGAAGAAAGAAGATTTTAATAAAGGAATTGTCAAAGACCATCTCCTGTAATTTTTACAATTTTTGACACTTTTTTGGTGAAATGGTAGGGGTACTTTTGTACCCCTTACCATTTCACACAGGGGGGGGGGCGGGATCTGGGGTCCCCTTGTTAAAGGGGGCTTCCAGATTCCGATAAGCCCCCCCGCCCGCAGACCCCCACAACCAATGGCCAGGGTTGTGGGGATGAGGCCCTTGTCCTCATCAAAATGGGGACAAGGTGCTTTGGGGGTCTCAGACCCCCAAAGCACCTTTCCAATGTTGAGGGCATGTGGCCTGGTACGGTTCAGGCAGGAGGGGGGGCCGCTCTCGTCCCCCCCTCTTTTCCTGCAGCCTGCCAGGTTGCGTGCTCGGATAAAGGGTCTGGTATGGATTTTGAGGGGGACCCCACGCCATTTTTTTTTTTTTTTTGGCCGGGGTTCCCCTTAAAATCCATCCCAGACCTGAAGGCTCTGGTATGGATATTTGGGGGCGACACCACGCCATTTTTTTTTTTCTGGCTGGGGTCCCCCTTAATATGCATACCAGACCTGAAGGGCCTGGTTATTGAATTTGGGGGGACCCCTACGCTTTTTTTTTTTTATATCAATGAATGACTGTTCTCTGTGTTACGGAGCCGACAATTCATTTTCCGGCAATAGCCTCGAGTGATTTTAAATAGCTTTTTTTTCCTGCAAAAATTACACTTTGTCATTCGAATCATTCGAATTCATTCAAATTCATTCAAATTCATTTGAAATCATTCGTTATATCCGCTATAATAATTTCTTTCGAATTAGTTGAAATTCGATATTGGTAGTTGGATTCGAATAATTTGGAGCTGAAATTCGTAAAAGTAATTTTTCCTGCAAAAATGACACTTTGTCATTCAAATCATTTGAATCCATTCGAATTCATTCGAATTCATTCGAATCATTCGTTATATCCGCTATAATAATTTCTTTCATATTAGTTGAAATTCGATATTTGGTAGTCGGATTCGAATAAATTCGGCGACGAATTACGAATTTGTACGAAACTAATCGCACATGTCTACTGTCAGGATGATTCACAGCTCAGGCTTTGTCCAGAGTAGCGCAGGAAGCATCTGTGATAGCATCTGTGATAGGTTCTCTCTCATATCACGCAGCGCTTCTCCCCGGCGGCCCGTACTCTCTTCTCGTCCATCCCTATTTGCTTGTGACATCATCTGGTATGGACGAGAAGAGAGGAGGGGCCGTCGGGGAGCAGCGCTACATGACATGAGAGAAAACCTATCACAGACACTTCCTACGCTACTCTGGATGCTAGGTTTATTAGTGTAGGTTTTTTTAGTGTAGGAAAATTTTGTTTGGCTCAGGACTAAGCCTGAGCAGTGAATCATCCTGACAGCTCCTCTGGTGCCTCCCCCTGGTCTAGAATGTTGTAGAAACTTCTAGAGCTAGTGGGTGGAGGTTAGGAGGAGCTGCCTGGAATATTTATGGTGGACATACGAAACGTACATCGAAGCGCATCCTGGTCACGTCGATTGATCCGAACATCCGGTTTCCGAACGTTCAGGGGGTGGAACGCACGCCGATTCAAGCAGCGGAAGCGGCGCGGCTAGTTCACAATCCACCCAGTCTGATATGCTCATTCCCTCCAGTGCCGAGGCAAGGCACTTTTTAAAGTAAAAGGCCATTTGGCTGTTTTTGTTATCTATTCTATTTTTAAATAAAACGATAATATGCCATGGTCCCACTCTCTCTGTATTTTTCCTGAGTAACTTTTTGTTTGAGTTAATTTATTTTGTTGATATTAATTTAATTTAAATAATGGATTATCCTTTTTAATGTATTTGGTGTATGCACGGTATTATGTATAAGATGTGTTGAAATGTCCATGTTTCATCATTAAGCACTAGTGCCCTTTATCTGTCACAATTATCAGATAATTGGGTATATTGTTATTAAGCGCCTCCTTGATAACTTACAACCCACAATTTTACAAAGGTAGCATATTGCACTTTGAGGGGAGCAACTTTCTTTCTTTTTTTATATTCACTATATTTTGTTCAAGCGCAGGGTTCCCCCCTTTTTTTTTTGGTTTACTCATAGTGTAACACAGTTTATTAAAATAGATTTTTTTATAAACCACAATAGCACTCATATGGTGGAAGGGGAGACAGACTAAGGCTGGAGCTGACAAATCCAGGGCAATCCAAGTCTTCTGCGGCATATTTCCGGGAGAGATGTATGGTCCAGCGATCCAGAAAGAGCCGGCAAGGCACGGAATCAGTGTGGGGATAGCTGATGCCAATAAGACCAGGGACCGCCATATTTCCGAGCTGGGATGGATGTCCAGGGAGAGGATGCTCAGCATGTTGGAAGTGCTGTCAGCCAAACCAGTGCAGTAGCCAATAGGGACGCATTTTAAAGGCAAGCCAAACCTTCTTCATCAGCCTGTTAGATTCAGGTAACCTCTGGGATTTTATAAAAGCAGCAAATTAGCCAGATGACCCTCAGCAGAGTGTGGTAATTATTGGGAATCCACACAATCCTATACACTGAACACATGTTCTGGCTCAGTGGAAATTTGGTGAAGAATATCTTATACTTCATCATTGGATCTTTAGAGGGAACTCAGCAGATTTCTCTTCCCAGGCTCACACAGTGCAATCTATTACCTAATGACAAGGAAAAAATTCCTACACCAGAGCAGGGGCAGATTCAGAGTCTAGTCTCGGGAGGGGCATTGCCAGAAAATATTTTTTTTGCGGGCAAATTATCGGGGAAATGGCTGGTGTTGGCGCTTCAATCATCCTGGCACCATGGTTGATATGGTGTCAGGATGATTGAAGTGCATTATTTCTATTATTACATTGTTATATAAAATGAAATGGTTCAACTCACCATAATGCAGAATCAGTGGGAGCCCTGAGTGTGTCACTTGCCACGTCACCTGCCACACGTTGCGGATTGTCACTTGCCACACCTTGTGGATTGTCACTTGCCACACCTTGCGGATTGTCACTTGCCATGTCACCTGCCACACCTTGCGGATTGTCACTTGCCACGTCACCTGCCACACCTTGTGGATTGTCACTTGCCACGTCACCTTGCGGATTGTCACTTGCCACGTCACCTGCCGCACCTTGCGGATTGTCACTTGCCATGTCACCTGCCACACCTTGCGGATTGTCACTTGCCACGTCACCTGCCACACCTTGTGGATTGTCACTTGCCACGTCACCTTGCGGATTGTCACTTGCCACGTCACCTGCCACACCTTGCTGATTGTCACTTGCAACACCTTGCGGATTGTCACTTGCCAGGTCACCTTTCACACTGGGGAGGCAGTAAATGAAAACTGCCTTAGTGGTGTGAAAGGGGTCTGAGAGAAATAACGAGTCTCTGAGGTGCTTTCAGTCAAGCAACAGCCATATGAAGCTACAAATCAGCATACGGTTCATATTTTCACTTGAATGGTGCTTATGCCCTTCTATATAGCAGCTCAGAGACAGAGTTCAGTCACAGCCCCATTTTTCCCCCACCAAGCCCTGACAGCACGACCATTCTCCTCTCTCGTTCACAGACATGCACTCCTTCCAGCGTGCAGGTGCACAAACTCCATCCCAGGCCCTTCGCGCCCCCGCCCCCCCCCCCACACACTGCTCAGAGGGTGGAGGGGACCTGGAATTACTGCTTTGCGCTGTGTGGTGGGCTCATTGGTGTTATGGGTCCAGCGTTACATGCTTCTATTGGAGTGTCACTCACCATCACGTCGGCTCTGAGTCTGACGTGACTGACTCAATGAAGTCACTCGTTGCTAGATGCAAGGCGGCCCAGGCGCTAGCAATGAATGTAGGGTTGCCATGCCAGCGGCGCAGCTCCACCCACCTCCAGGCTCCTCCTGGTCCCGGCACCACGTAATCAAACACTCGGGCAGTGCAGCGCTGCAGCCTGCAAGTGACTGTGACGGGCGGTGTGACAATCATGTCAGTGTGATATTTTCGGGGGGGGGGGGGCAATTGGCCTGTTGCCCCCCCTGGATCCGCCCCTGCACCAGAGGACGCACTAGCTGAATCACATATACTCTTATATACTCTTATGCCCAGTACACACAATCAGACTTTCCAATAACAAAACCATGAATTGGTTGTTGGCTCCAACTTGTCTTGCATACACACAGTCACGCAAATGTTGGCCAACAATTACGAATGTGGGAACGTGGTGACGTACAAGACATATGACGAGCCGAGAAAAAAGAAGTTCAATAACCAGCTCCTTCTGATTCCGAGCATGCGTGAAGTTTTGTGCGACGGACTTGTGTACACATGATCGGAAATTCCGACAACAAAGTTTTGTTGGCAGAAAATTTGAGAACCTGCTAGCCAACATTTGTTGGCGGAAAGTCAGACAACAAATGTTCAATGGAGCATACACATGGTCGGACTTTCTGCCAACATGCTCACATCCAACATTTGTTGTCAGAAAAACCGATCGTGTGTACGGGGCATAAGTCATCTAGCTGTCTATATCCTTTTGACAATGATGCCTAAATCATGCTTTTGCTTGGTAGAGGCATCCTACAAATACACAAGGTATGTGAGCACCGCAATGGCTGGAATGACGCTCCTTATGTGCAAAGAACAGACCTAGGATGGGTAATTATTGGAGTCTATTGTGAATGCAAACCTCAAGCTTCAGGTGATGTGTGTTCCAACAAAATCCTCATACAAGCATGTCAAAGCTGCACTAGAGTTCTGCTTTGCAACAACTAGTAGATTGAGGTAATCTATTCACTGCTATGTATGTGTTCCAACTTGAGAGACTCTCAAAATTATAGAGTTATGCCATGTACACATGACCGGACTTTTCGACGGACTAAATTCCGTCTGACTTTTCAACGGAGTTTCGACGAATCGGGCTTGTCTACACACAATCACACCAAAGTCCAATGGATTTGACCATGATGACGTACGACAAGACTAGAATAAGGAAGTTCATAGCCAGTAGCCAATAGCTGCCCTAGCGTCGGTTTTCGTCCATTGAACTAGCATACAGACGAACTGATTTTTCGACCGGACTTGAGTCCGTCGGAAAGATTTGAAACATTTTCTAAATCTAAAGTCCGTCAACAGAAAAGGTCCGCTGAAGGTCCGATGAAGCCCACACACGGTCGAATTGTCCGACGGATTCATTCTGTCGGACCAGTTTGGTCGAAAAGTCCAGTCGTGTGTACCTAAGGACCACAATACACTGGGGTGCCTTATATATATATTATATATATATATATATATGTTTGAAAATTTGTGCCACTAAACCCCTTGCTTTTAACGTGAACTGTTAGACAGGGTGAATTTGGTTTTGTTGCAGGCTAGCTGGTAAATGAGCTGGGAATTTTTGTTTGTTTTTGATGGGTTTACAGTGCCTTGAAAAAGTATTCATACCCCTTGAAATTTTCCACATTTTGTCATGTTACAACCAAAAACGTAAATGTATTTTTTGGGATTTTATGTGATAGACCAACACAAAGTGGCACATAATTGTGAAGTCAAAGGAAAATAATAAATGGTTTTAATTTTTTTTACAAATAAATATGTGAAAAGTGTGGCGTGAATTTGTGGCGTGTGGAGTCAATACTTTGTAGAACCACCTTTTGCTGCAATTACAGTTGCAACTCTTTTTGGGTATGTCTCTACCAGCTTTGCACATGAGAGTGACATTTTTGTCCATTCTTTTTTGCAAAATAGCTCAAGCTCTGTCAGATTGGATAGAGAGCATCTGTGAGCAGCAATTTTCAATTCTTACCACAGATTCTCAATTGGATTTAGGTCTGGACTTTGACTGGGCCATTCTAGCACATGAACATACTTTGATCTAAACCATTTCATTGTAGCTCTGGCTGTATGTTTAGGGTCATTGTAGGTGAACCTCCACCCCAGTCTCAAGTCTTTTGAAGACTCTAACAGGTTTTCTTCTAATGCCGCGTACACGCGGTCGGATTTTCCACTGGGAAATGTTCGATGTGAGCTTGTTGTCGGAAAGTCCGACCGTGTGTATGCCCCATCGAACATTTGCTGTCGGACTTTCTGCCAACAAATGTTTCTTAGCAGGTTCTCAAATTTTCCACCAACAAAACTTTGTTGTTGGAAAGTCCGATTGTGTGTACACAAGTCCGCGCACAAAAGTTCACGCATGCTCGGAATCAAGTACGAGCTGGAAGCGATCGGTCTTGTAAAACTAGCGTTCGTAATGGAGATAGCACATTCGTCACGCTTTGAAATCTCTCAATGCAGCACATTCTTTTCTTCTTTATAATGCTAGAATAATGAATTTTTGCGTTGCTGCTGATATTCATAGAGTTCTGACAAACTGATTTATTTTTTCTAGTGATCTCCAGAATAATATTTTTTTTTTCTATTGATCGCCATATTTTTTTTTTTTTTTATCATGATCTCCAGTATATATTTTTTTTCTAGTGATCTCTAGAATATTTTTTGTCGTTTTGTGTGTCAAGTCACTACAACACCATTATTATTTTGTATTTTTTAACCTCAAAGAGATACAACTATGTTGGTGTCCCTTGTTAATTTGACATTATATTTTTGAACTGTACCTGCCTACTCACAAACAAATTGTCCTTTTTGAAGTAAAACACATAGCCAAGTATTTGTCAAAAAAAATTAGACATTTAATAAGGGTCATGACAAAATAAAGAGGAAGGCAACGCTGGAGAAACAGTTGGAATTGGTGAAGCCTTTGTACCCCAGGGTAGATATCAATTATTTGACTGTCAAAATTGGTAACTTGAGGAGTCCATTTAATAGGGAGCACAATACGGTACAGGACTCCAAGAGATCGGGAGCAGCAGCAGATGACATATATGTCCTGAAGCTGTGGTCTTACAACAGCCTGCGTCTTTTTCCAGACCACACCAAACCCAGGCCATCACTCTCAACACTTCCTTCCACGCTTCCTTCCATGCTGCTCTGGTGGGTTGGGTGGCTGTGGTGTTGCTGGAGGTGGTGGAGGAGTAGTATGGTACAATTTACATAGGTGGCTTTTATTTGTGAGTTGGCCCCTCATCCCTTTGTTTAGGGCCTGAAGAATGATCTCCTCACAGATGAGGCATTGGCCCTCCTCCATGCATTCCAGTTTACTCGCTGTCACCCACCAAACGACTCAGGGCCACCAGGAGTCGTTGTAAGTACCGCAGTAGCCTGGCGAATTAAAGCAGTCGCTGACTTCTCCAGGTTCCTCGCCTTCCTGGTCCTTTTGTTTGTAGGGCGGAGGGGAGGAACCTGGGATTCGGTCAGGCTGCTTGACACGGCCTCATCCTGGCTGAGACTTTCCTGTGTATGAAAATGGTACATAGTTTTAGTTTTTTGTTCATCAATCACACACAATTTTGAGCTCATAACTGTTGCAAATTTAATGTTAACAAATAGAAAAGACTATCATTCTGACCCCAGCATTTTTCATTCTTGGCCCAAATCCTTTTTGGCCACTACTGTCTATTGATATGTAAACCACTTTGTTAAATCAGAAATTAGTGATCAATAACATCTAGTTAACATCATTAAATTTTTGTGTAAAAGAAAAAAGTGCAGCGCTGGATAATAAATACAAGTGTATCGATTACTAATAAGTAACAAAAATGTACGTAGGTGCTAATGAACCAAAATATTGTGAATTAGATCAGTGTATGACCACATATAAAAAAACATATCTGATATTCAAATGTTCAAAGAAAAAGTTCATAAGTGAAAGTCCAAACAATCATATGTGGAGATTATTCTTGTGTAGATACATCCAGAATGCACTCCATGAGATACTTTTCACCGCTTGTGCTGCCCATCACCACAAAATAAAGCAAAAGGGGAGGCTTACCAGAAAGCCAGCGACCGCCCTTATTCAGGGGGGTCAAACTAAGCTTAGTAGAACAGCCTTGGTGCTGACAGCATAACCTGGGAGGGCTGTGAGATGAGGACATGACGCTGACGTCAATTGGGGGAGGGGCCTGAGCATGCCGCTGCCGACGAGGGCGAGAGGGAGATCCGGGACACGCCGAGGTTGCTGAGCAGGCGAGCAGCGTGAGAGGCTGCAGAATGCTCGCAACGTGCCGGCAGACTAGCGTGGAGACCCGTACTAGATCCAGACCTCCTGCACATCCACCCCGCTCATCCCGCGCCGCCCGCTCTGCCGCCCGCTCTGCCGCCCGCTCTGCCGCCCGCTCTGCCCCATGCTGGTGCGAGACTACAGCGTCTCTGAACCCCCACGTGGAGACACGCACCAGCCGCTCACCTTACCGGGCATTACCAGGCATCCTCACCCTCTGATGTTCTACACGAAGCAGCGCTGAGAGGAAGTGCCGTGCTGTCATCCCCCCCTTGTGCCCCCAGCGCTCTCCCCCAACTCTATTTGTTTGCTGCTCTACACGGGACCTGAAAGCTACAGGACAGTTCTGAATAGCCTGAGGAGCCCTGGAGTCCCGGAGATGCGGACACTGAGAAGGAGCCACAGCAGGACTCACAGTACTCAAAGAGGTCAGACGCATATGGAGAAGATGTGAGGTACTGTAAAAATATACACTGACTCTAAGACAACAGGACAGAATGCTGAACTGTGATCAAAGACTGTACCTGGCTGTTTTTCTTTCTCTCTCTTAACTTAAGGATACCTAGGCCTATAGTACATATCGAAATACACTAAATTGCTGACATATTGCATTTCTTATAAAAGTTGGTCTGCTTGCAAAACGGACTTGTGGAAAAAGGACATCCAAGACTGCTACTTATAAATAATATGACAATATACTGATGCTGACAGGATTCATTGTTCATAAAAATATATATTCGTTGGCGCATTGACTTGTGAAATGTCCTGAAATGTCCAGAAGGCCGTGAGGAAGTTTTCTTCTGCTGTGTTTTTTTTTTTTCAGTTATTGGTAAACGTTCACTTAAGACAGAAGAAAAAAAAAAGGGGAAAAATAGTACGCTGAACTCCGCTCAAAGACTGGTACCTTGCCTTTTTTTTTTGGAAAGATACCTAGTCTTACAGTATACATTGAAATATGCTGAAATATTGACATACTGTATTGCTTATCAAAGTATACCTGCTTGCAAAACGGGCTTGCAGAAAAAGACTATCTGTTACAGCTGTTTATAAATAATATACTGACATACTGATATGACGCCGAAAGGATGCATTGCCCATAAAAGTATATATTCATCTGCATAATGACCCTGGAAATGTTCTGAAGGTTGTGAGGAAGTTTTATCCTGCTGGGTCTGTTTTCTTTCTGATTCCATAGTATAGAGCTAACAGCTATAATCATTACCCTTTAAGAGGGAACTTCAATTTGAGCCGCCTAACAGTGGGAGTCGCAAAAAAAAAAAAAAAGGAACTGCATAGCCGAGAAGGCGGACTAGTGGACATAAAAAACTGGGACTTTTTTCCTTAACTCTTAGGACCCCCCAGTACCCCTTAGAACTGTTGGTCATTGGATGTAAGCCGCAAACGTTGGGGCGATTCCATTTCGGATATTACTTATAAATCTTATAAATCTGACTGTGATTGAGCGTTTAAAGCCCAGCCTGTTCTGAGGTTACAGGGACTGGGATACTTAATATAAAGGCCTGTAAGAACCCCTAGAAACCCCAAAAATTGACGGACGACCCCACAACAACATAAATATCTAGTAAGGTAAAGTGGGATTGGGCCAGAAAATCTTTAAGTTATTGTTCATCTAACCCAACACATAATTAAGAAGGGGTAAGAAGAGAAAAAAAAGAAAGCTCAAAACTGGGCAAAAGAATAAGAAAGAGAAATAAAAACAAAAAAAATATTATGACAGGAAGAACAACGAGAGGGAGCGAACATAAAACATCAAAAGGGCAATTAAACACCTCTACGATCAAACAATACATGTCTAAAGTGGCAAGCCCTAAGGCCGCAAAAACAGGGAAACAACCTGACGCACAACTGGAAAAAGGTGAAGATACAGAGAAAAATAAAGGGGAACTTCAGGTTCAAAGTAAAGAGATAAGTATGGAGAAAGGTGCGTCGGGAGGGAAGGCCGCAACAGACCAAACCCTTACGAAAGTCGAAATGATGGAAATGTTTTCAAGACTCGAGAGTGTAATAAAGGCAGAAATATTTTCGTTACGTACCGATATGGGACATCTGTTAAAACGAGTGGAGGACATTGAGGGAAAATCAGATAACCAGGCCCAGCAAATACACAAATTGAACAAAACGGTCAAATCAATGCAATTGGAACAGAGGAAAATTACATACAAATTAGAGGACCAAGAAAACCGAAACCGCAGATAAAACCTGCGAATTCGAGCAGTCCCAGAGGAGAGAGGAGAAGACTTGGTGAAAACGATGAACACTATCTTCAACCCCCTCTTACATAAAGGAGAAGAGGAGACCCTCAGAATCTAAAGAGTTCACAGATTGAGAAAGCCCAAAAATATCGCAGAAGATAAGCCAAGAGACATAATCGTAAGATTTCATTCCTATACGGATAAAGCAGCAATATGGACGAGTTTGCGAGGAGGGCCCCCCATAAGATTTGGAGGAGTAGAGTTACAAATATTTACAGACCTGGCCCCTGAGACATTGGCGAGAAGACGCCTACTAAAACCCCTTCTGGAGCAAATGCGTGTACAAAACAGTAAATACAATTGGGGATTTCCTGCATGCCTTATAGGCACCAAAGATGGAAGATCAGGGGTATTACGATTCCCGGAAGAACTAAATGAATTCTGTAACCGGTTGGGCCTACGACCCCCTATCATTCCAGGATGGGGGAGGGAGACCCGACGGGTGCAGGAGAAGGATTATCAGGGTCCTGAGAAAAAGAGAAAGAGAGAAAGAAAGGAAAAAGGGGATTTATGGAGGGGGGTGGGGCTGGGAGGGATGGGGGGAGAGTTGACTGAGTAAGGGAAGGAAAGAGAGAAAAGTAGAAAGGGGTGTAGAGATGGTGGGGGAGAGGGGAGCTGGGGGAGGGGTAGGGGCGGGGGGGACTGGGGTCTAAGAGGAAAAAAATATATGTAAAAATGTGAAGACCTTTCCTTTTGCCCGGGAAACCCACCACTGTCCCCCCGATATACAGGGGGTCAGTGGTGGGAGGCGGTGGGCATGGTTGGAGCGCCACCCCAAGAAAGGAGATACCCAGGTGGGAGAGGGTAGAACTCCCACAGGGATGTCTCGGGCCAGCAGGTGGCCAAGGGGGGAGGGGGGAGGGTAAGGAAGGGAGGGTACCAGGGCAGGTTCCACCAATGAAATTGTTATTTCTAATAAAGGAAAAGGAGAAAGAGGCAGGTCTCTCATGAAGAACGAAATAAACATATTAACATATAATGTAAGAGGTGTGAATGCCCCCAGAAAGAGATATAAAATCTTAGAAGAGCTTAGGCAATATAACGCGGGAATTGTGTTCTTACAGGAGACTCATATATCCCAAGAAACAAATGTTAAACTTTATTCAAAAGTCTTCCCGATCTGGTACTATGGGGATTCTCCCATTATAAGAGCTAAGGGAGTGGCGATTGGTTTCGCTAAAATAATTTGATTTACTTTAATGGATAGGATGACAGACCCGGAAGGGAGATACCTTTTTCTGAAAGGTAGACTAGGAGAAAAAATAATCACACTGGCCAATATCTACAGTCCGAATCAAAACCCCATTAGATTTCTTAAACAAACTTTGAAAAGACTTATGGACTTCAAAGCAGGCGACCTGATCCTAGCGGGAGATCTGAATTTCTGTGTAGATCCAACGGTCGACAGTACGTCCCGGGTACAGGGGACAAGTAAAGCAATGCTAAAAATCATAAAACAGAGAATGCATCAGTATCAACTAGTAGACATCTGGAGGATGCAACATACTTTCTTCTCCCCTGTACACGGGACGTACTCGCGATTGGACTACTTTTGGATAGAACATAAGTTATTAGAACAGATCATAATAACAAACATTGAAATAGCGACGATCTCGGACCATTCCCCGGTAACAATGAAGATGGAGATTCCAGGTCCCTCAAGACAACCATATACATGGCGATTAAACGAGGACCTCCTCCAAAACGAGAAGGTAGTAGATAAAATTCACAAGGAAATAGACCAGTATTTCGAAACTAAAGATACTGGAGATGTCTCAGGGGCCACTCTATGGGAAGCCCACAAGGCCTACATTAGAGGTGCTTTCATCTCCATTGCGACCGGGGAAAAAGTAGAAAGGGAAAAAAGAAGAAAGGCCCTGACAGAGGACATTTTAAAATTAGAACAAGAACACAAACATCATAAGGGTAAACATCAGGGGATATTTCATCAGCTGGTATGTAAAAGAGAGGAACTTGGGGATATTATGGACCAGGAGATAAATAAAACTTTCCATAGAATGGCTAAAGAAAGAGCCCTGGGGGGGGGGGGGGATAAAGTGGGCAAGCATTTGGCAAACATGCTGAGGAAAAAAAAAGAAACTAACTTTATTGAAAAAATCCAAAATAAAAACGGGGAAATACTTTATAAAACCAAAGAAATTGCAGAAGAGTTTAGAAATTACTACAAGGCCCTATATTCGATAAATCAAAAGGGGAGTAAAGATAAAACAGAAGATTACTGAATTCCTGAGTAATGCTAAACTACCCCAGATTTCATCAAGTGATAAGACTCTGTTAGATAGACCAATAACAGAAGAAGAAGTTCGTCAAGCTTTAAATGACTCTGCCCCAGGGAAAAGCCCAGGCCCGGACGGGTTCACGATCTTATATTATAAAAAATTTTGAGAGATACTAATCCCCAGATTATACCAGTACATGAATGGGCTGGGAGTTAGTTACGATATGGGAAAGGAAGCCTTAGTAGCATCCGTTACGGTCATTTTGAAAGAGGGGAAAGACAAGTCGCTGTGTTCAAACTACAGGCCTATAGCCCTCGTAAATGCAGATGTAAAGCTCTATGCCAAGGTATTAGCAACGAGGCTGAAAGAATGGATGACCGACCTGATCCATCCGGACCAGGTCGGATTTATCCCAGGGAGGGAAGGGAGGGACACTGGGGTTAGAGCAATGTTCCTCATTCAGGCTATGAAAATCAGTGAGACCCCAGGACTATTCCTGTCGATTGACGCTGAAAAAGCATTTGGCAGGGTAGACTGGGGTCTCATGATAAAAACGCTGGAAACAATGGGCCTAGGACCTAGGATGATAAAGTGGATACAAGTATTGTATAAAGATCCATCGGCCCGTGTAAAAGTCAACGGTACGATGTCCCTGCCTTTCGAGATGAGGAATGGAACAAGGCAGGGATGCCCACTGTCGCCGCTCCTGTTCGTCTTGACGCTAGAGTCTTTACTCTCGACAATTCGTAACAACCCAGACGTGAAGGGCATCAAAACGGGGGGCGAAGAACATAAAAGTTGGCAGCTTTTGCCGACGATGTTCTGTTCTTCATCTCGGAACCCAGGACTACATTGCCAAACCTCCTGAAAACCCTGAAAACTTATGGGGACATATCAAACCTTAAAATTAATATGATGAAATCGGAAATTATGAAGATTAATATTAATAGTCAGGAAGAAGAGGACCTGAAAAGGACTTTCCTATTCCCGTGGAAAAACAATTTACAATATTTAGGTATAAGATTAACAAGCTCTCTGAGGAAAACCAAATAAACTACATTCCTTTGTTGGACGAAATCAAGAGGGAGATAAAAAAATTGCAACTCGACCTCTGTCTTGGATTGGGCGTATCAACGCAATAAAGATGATTATAATTCCAAAAATATTATTTAAATTCCAGATGCTACCAATCCCACTCCCACAAGTATATCTTAGAACTAAAAAAACGATTTTAGGGAAATGCATATGGCAAAATAAAAAAACAAGAATAGCGTCTGCAGTCTTAGAAAGGGAGAAAAAAAAACAGGGGGGACTTGCTGCCCCAAACATAAACAAATATTATAATGCAGTCATACTTTCACGGGTGGTGGAATGGGTAATAGTAGGAAATGAAAAAAGATGGGTTAAATTAGAAATCACAAAGAGCAGTTCACAGTTAAATAAGGAAATTTGGAACCCTCCACGATGTAGGAGGTTGGGAGAAAACACACACACTTTAACACACAATGTATTTAAAATCTGGGACAAAGTTCACAGACAACAAAACTGGACACATAATTCACCCTTGATTTATTTTAAAAATAATGACTATTTCCCACCGGGGAAAAATGTAATAGCAGGGAATTGGATAAAAAAAGACACAGCACAGTTAAAAGATATAATGACAAGAGGCGAGTTATTGGATTTAAATGAATGGAGGTACCTACAACTGAAACATTTTATAGAGAGACTTCCCTCCCCTGGAAGGGAGATGAAGGAGCTGAGACCCCTCGAGTTACTTTGCGAGAGGGGGAAGTCCCGTAACAACATAGCTCGAATATACAAAGTCTTAAAAAATGTGGGGGAGGAGGTCCCTTCATACATTAAGAAATGGGAATTAGAATTAGGGACACAAAGAAATAAACACATTTTAGACAAAAATTTTCAATTAACACATAACTCAGCTAAAGATTCTAAGACGGCCGAGATGAATTTCAAACCCCGGAAAAGTTGAGTAAATTCCAACTAGGGGAATCCCCGAATTGTTGGAGGGGATGTAAAGAAGTTGGTACAATGACCCACATATGGTGGGATTGCCCCGTTATTAAGCAATTCTGGAAAAAAATTCTTAAATTAATAAAAGATATTACAAATAAAGAAATACCAGAAGACCCCTGGGTATGCCTGTTCCATGGAGTTGAGAGTTTGAGTAAGCAATATAGAGAATCGGTTGTCTCCATCATGATAAACGCAGCTAAAAGTCTTATACCTAAAAATTGGCAGGAAACGGAAAGCCCTAAAATGCAGGATTGGATAGTAGGAGTAAACAATAGTTTCAAATTGGAGAGATTAGACCTGGAGTGGAAAGAAGGAGAAGGGAGAGAGCACAAAGATAAGTGGGATAGTTGGATAGCGTTTAAAAAGACGTGGAAATACGTAGAAATAATGACCCAATAAAAGTAGAGGGAAAGGATGGAAGTAGAGATATGAAGGAGAATAAGGACTGGAACCATGCCCCTGGGGAGGGAGTGTGTGGGGGGGGGGGGAGAATGGAGGGGGGGTGGGGAATAAGGGTAGAAGTTTCAATAGAATGTGAGCGAGGAATAACTCTATGATTTTGTAAAGATTAATCTGTTGATTCTTTTTATTCTGTGTTTTGTATGTTAAAAATTTGAATAAATAAAGAATAAAAAAAAAAAAAAGAACAGCCTTGGTGCTGTTAGATGTCACCAGCATCCCATTCAATATTCCATCGACATCTGCGATTCTCCTGTGTGGCGGACTTTTGCGAAACCCTCGATTTCCACAGAGTTGGTGGAACATCCAGTGGATAGGGAGCGGGAAAGACAAAAGAAAGGCTCCGATAGTGTAGACGTTTCCAAAAAGGATTTTAGTGGATAAAAAAATCCTGATACATGAAAAGTAACCTTGCAAGGTATAACAAACAAGCTCCGTGTGTCTATGGACGAAAGAGAGCAATCGCCCATGCGCAGTACGTATGTACGCGGCAACCCTTAAATTGTCTTGTCATTAAATTTTTTACAAGAAATATGTTGAACAATGCTATACCTGGATCAAGCTGGGCTCCTCCACATCTTCCTGGGTGGAAGGCCCAGGTTGGACTTCAGGAGCCTCAGCTGATTTTGAAGGAAGTGTGAAAGGAAGTGTGGAAGGAAGTGTAGATAGCGATGGCCTGGGTTCTCTCTGGTCTAACAAAATGCAGTCTGTCGTAGTACCACAACCTGGGTACATATACGTCATCTGCTGCTGCTCCTGATCTCATGGAATTCTTGCGCTCCCTATTATATGTGGTCCCCAGGCTACCAATTTTGGCCTTCAAATAGTTGATGTCTGCCGTGGGTTACACAGGCTTCACCAATTCCATCAGTTTCTCCAGCGCTGCCTTTCTCTTTAGCTTGATGGAGTATTCTCTGCTTGTCACTTGCCAGAGACATGGCAGCTCCCTGTACATGTCCAGGAATTTGGGCAGGAAGTCCGGATCAATGAATTTATCCACAGTTATCTGCAACACACAACACAAGACAAACCCTAATGTCAGGCTAAACTTTCCTAATCTTTTCCCAATATAGGCCTCAATATCTAAAGCAGTATATGCCACTAACCACTGATGCCCCAAGTTAAAATTGTACCTTTGTTTGCACGATCGGCGCGTACAATCCTCCATCCTTCACTCACAGATTGTACGTACGACGCCCGCGTGTTATGCTTTATATACATTGTGCATGCGTGAAACTCAGCCCTTGTCCTTCTTTCTAGTGTATTTCCTGCCTCTTCTCTTTCGGGGGAGTGGGAGAGCACATGGCGGAGACACAGCAGGTGCATGCAGAGAGCAGCAATGACAGGGAAAGCCCGGAGCAAGGCAGTTCCATGTCCAGGAGGAGATATAAGGCCTCAAATATGTCCTTTGTGGAGATGGTGGACATCTTGAAGAGGGCAGACTATGATGGAAAGTATGGACCTTACCCAAACCCAAATGTGAGAATGGCCAAGATCATGACTAAAGTTGTGAGAAGTCTGCACAGGAATTTTGGGGTATGCCGATCCAAGGAGCAATTGAGGAAACGCTGGTCAGACCTGAAATTGAGGGAGCACGATCAGTATAGAAAGATCAGGAAGGAAAGGGGGACATTTTGGGACTTTGAATGAGATGTATGTTTGCAAAAAATAAATATATTACATGATCAAAAAAGGTTTATTCATAAAAATGCATTGGACAAGGTACATAGCAGATATGA